>JAVTVY010010312.1:0-47420 GCA_036873755.1 Hanleya hanleyi | reverse complement strand
CGGATGGTCCATCTTTACACCAAATACCTTCCTGCACTGCCCCAAAAGGCTCACTTTCGCTAATACTCCTACTGATGACGTCATCGATGACGTCACAGATGCTTCGGATATGCCTCAATTGGGAATGTACACCCCGAGAGCTACAAAATGACACCTCACACGACGCATTCGGACTAAGGATGGTGCATCTCTACACCAAACTCACCCTCACGCACACACAAAATGTCCACTTTCGCTACTACTCGTACCGATGACGTCATCAATGACGTCACAGATGACGCGGACACCCCTCAAATCGGAATGTACATCCCGAGAACTACAAGATGACACCTTCCAGGACGCATTCGAACCGTGAATAGCCCATCTCGACCCAAAATACCTTCATGTACTGCCCGAAAATGTCCACTTTCGCTACTACTCGTACCGATGACGTCACCGATGACGTCACAGATGACGCGAACATCCCTCAAATCGGAATGTACACCCTGAGAACTACAAGATGACACCTTCGAGGACGCATTCGAACCGTGAATAGCCCATCTCGATCCCAAATACCTTCATGTACTGCCCGAAAATGTCCACTTTCGCTACTACTCGTACCGATGACGTCGCCGATGACGTCACAGATGACGCGGACATCCCTCAAATCGGAATGTACACACCGAGAACTACAAGATGACACCTTCCAGGACGCATTCGAACCGTGAATAGCCCATCTCGACCCCAAATACCTTCATGTACTGCCCGAAAATGTCCACTTTCGCTACTACTCGTACCGATGACGTCACCGATGACGTCACAGATGACGCGAAAATCCCTCAAATCGGAGTGTACACCCCGAGAACTACAAGATGACACCTTTCAGGACGCATTCGAACCGTGATTAGCCCATCTCGACCCCAAATAACTTCCTTCGCTGCCCCAAAATGGCCACTTTACTTACTACAACCAACTGCGCATGCGCAGATTAACGCAACATGCATTCAAAACACACCATTCTGACTCTACCCCACACAAGCTTCACTTTGACACCTCACACGACCCATTCGAACCGTGATTAGCTCATCTCTAACCCAAACACACCCCTACATAGCACCCAAAATGCCCCCTTTCGCTACTACGGCCAGACTGCACATGCGCAGACTATTGAACACGGACGAACCATTAGTGTAGTCAAGTGCTCCTCCACGAGAGCTTCAAAATAAGACCTCACTCGACCCCATTGGACCATGAGTGGCCCACCTAGACTCCAACATGTCCACCCCGTATGGATTTATACATACTAATATCCCAGTATATGAGTGTATATGGGTCTATATGGATCTATATACAAGCCTACCCGGTACTTTGATAGTTTTTTTCCATCGTGTTCTACATGATCAACCTCATAGCTCATAGTAAAAGCCATAAAAAAAACCCGACCACCCCTATACCCATACAGGCCAAATATAGCGGACATGATCTTCGCCTGGGAATTGGTCTAGTCCGAGTTGTCTCCCTTGCACCAAAGCGTATAGATGGGACTGTGGTTTGGCTGGCGCGATTATCCGGGCAAATTGACCTTGAGCAGCCATTTTGTTAGCGTTTTGTTAGCGTCCTGCATACGGAGGACGATTTCACTGATCATTGTGTTGTTTTCTGAGCTGGGGAACATTCTCTGTCGCAGTTTATAACGGAACTTTCTTCCTTTCGGTGTCCGCTGAGATGAATAATGTGACGAAACTCTGCACGATTCATCGCCTGCATGTATACCCGTCACACGTAGACTGTAATCGAGGGAGTGTGCTGTGTTGTGTTCGAGCGGACGCATAAATTTGTGTCATATCAGACAGGAAACGTGAAAATTGATATTCTTTCACAGATTTCGAAGTGTATACAGTTCTGGTGAGCTGAACGCAGCCTTTATGAGCAGCGATTGAACGATGATGTAGGCCACCGAACAGGTTTTGTGGAATCAACATTCTGTAACACTTCCCCCCTTGACTGGAGGGATTTTATCGGACATCTGCAGTACGGAACGCTATTTGTTGCATACATTCGCTTATCGTGGCAGTCCGTATAATTTGTCAATTTTTGTGTTTGGTTTCGTGAGAGAGGACGACATTGGTTTTCATCAGTGCAAAACTCCTGCCCCCCGACCCGCACCACAACAGTGAAAGCTGGTGGATGAAATTCTACTCCACGGGAACGGTTGGTGATACCCATATTTTTTTAGCATACGAATGCATCGTGATGAAGGCTTCATGGTGTGTTATACCCACCTAGGAAAAAAACAGCCCCAGATCATCTGGACTAAACTCTTTATCAGGTAAGCTAGACTTTAGTACTATACTTGCGTTGAAACCCATGCAGACAACCTATTCCAATATTTCAATGCATTGGCAACATAGCGTCGCACGAAATATACGCGCCCCTGTTGACCAGGATTTTTTTATACTCCCACAACAACAGACAATTTGAAGACAATTTTCTAGCGGGGTGTTTTCTTTAACATAATTGCTGTAATATACTCTTCTTTTTGTGGACGCTAAATATAGGGGAGAAAATGGCAACATTGTGACCAAACCATAACAGTTGACAGCTGTAAAAATAGATACCGTGGCATAAATTAGAGAGAGCATTTCAGTACACCTCAAAAAAAAATGAAACCTGGACGGGTATCCTTCATCTCGAGGGGACGCAAGTTCGATTCTTGCTTTCATTATGTGAGTATGTGTTGGACATGTGATCTTTAAATTTTATTATCATCAATACACCTAAACGGTATAGTTCAAACCCACCCCAGCCCAACCGATGCCCCTTCATGAATGCTTCACATTGATACCTCACTCGACCCCACTGGACCAGTAGTCAATCCCCTAGCTCCAAAAAGGCTATTTCCATACCCTTGGGTCACCGCGCATGCGCCGAATGCCGATATTTCAACCCCACACCCAGCCCATTAGATGCGCCTTCATGAATGCTTCAATTTGATACCTCACTCGACCCCACTGGACCAGTAGTCAATCTCCTAGCTCCAAAAAGGCTATTTTCATACCCTTCGGCCACCGCGCATGCGCACAATGCCGATATTTCAATCCACACCCAGCCCATTAGATGCCCCCTCACCTAAGCTTCACTTTGATACCTCACTCGACCCCATCGGACCATTTTATCTAGGGACTACTTTTTCTCCGCGGAAGATTTTTCCCGAGATCGAATCACCGCCAGACATGACTGCATCACCGCGGATGAATACATTCTTGCACTCACAAAATGGGTGGTGGGAGGTGGGTACAAAATGGCGGATACCCACCTCCCACCACACTCAAACCAAGCCGCCATCTTGTACCCACCTCCCACCACGTCAATTGATGAAGGGTGGTGTGGTGGGAGGTGGGTACAAAATGGCGATACCCACCTCCCACCACCCGCCAAATAGTGGTGGGAGGTGGGTACAAAATGGCGGATACCCACCTCCCACCACCCTAAAACCAAGCCGCCATCTTGTACCCACCTCCCACCACACAGCCACACAAGCCGCCATCTTGGACCCACCTCCCACCACACATCACTCACGCATGCGCACATCCACTCTTATGACGTCAATACAAGTTCTGCGCATGCGCAGTGAGGCGCCAGTGACAGTAAAGACTCTTTGTATACTACTCAGAACCGTTACACCAAGTTATGTATGACTGCTAAAATTTAATAATGTTTTGCTTTGGACATCTATTAATTCCATTCATCAATAAGAACGCAGCTACCACTACACTGTACACATATATCATGGAAGGAATATTTAGAGCAATTGAAGATTTGACATCAGGTTCATCACGTCAGCGAACTGACATTCTTGGCAACTGTCGAATGCTTCTGTCCTACTCCAGAAACGAGCTCGCCCTAATCAGCATTTTTATTCTGACATGTTTGAGATTTGGGGCTCACAAATTCATAGGCCTAAAGTATACTCCTCAGGCATTCAAGTGGCAAATGATATTCACAAAAAGGAGTCACTATTCCCAACAGAAACGGCCACCATCTCTGTCTTTCACATTTGAAATAAAAATATTAGCTAACGCTTTTAGTTTATTTGTTAGAAACGATCAACAAATTTAATAATGTTTCTTCTCGTGAAATCCCTATATATTTTTATGATCAGAATAGAAATAGGAGCAAGTAGGTTTATCACCTTGTGAACGGTGGTAAATATCGGGAATGAAGACCTGTAACGGTGTCAAGTGCTTACTAAGTGTATCATGCCGGTGATAAATGTATTTTATCACGAAGACCTCTTACATACATGCAGGCAATTCGTCAATAAAATCCTCGTACTAACGCCAATACTGACGATGACGAGAGAATTGATAATAAATAAATATCAATAATCAATGAAGATCACAGGAGGGACATGTCACAATCACACCCTGAACGGATGAGTTTGAATGGGTATCATCAGTGATGAATTTGTTAAGGTGTATGGTCAAAACCTATAAATATAATGTGGAGTGTGGTAATGGCTGAGGGGACATTCCTCTGAAAGCGAACTATCAGCGATGCCAGAGTCTCATTTTTCTTGTGAAGAACGATTAATCTCCCTCCTTGAGATTCCCCCATGCGGTTTCCGTAGTAACTGAAATCAATCCATCATGTAAAAGTACAGGTAATCAAACTTTCTGTTTGAAAAGGAGTTAAAAAGGTGGAGTTTGATGAATCTATAGGCCTTTATTAGCGATTATGTGTGGTTATATGGTCAGATGACTACAATACCTGTCATCACGGTATCTGATATTCTAAAGTTTTCACGTGTTGTTACGAAAGCCGCTTCAAAACCGCCTCATCGCCAAGGATACATGTCTGGTCAAGTGATAAAAGTTAATCGGAGCCTTCTTGATAGACAGATGAGCCATTCACCAAACCTATCGAGACATGACTATTCGTACACGAATTGAAGTTTGATTTCCGATTAGATACAAAGATATATCGTGTTGCCTGGTCAAGAGGACAAATGCCACCATTTGACGTTACCTCTATTTTCTCCAGCTCAGAAGTATATGGTCAGAAGTGTCTTACACCGTAGTGCGGTCATTATCAACAGTTCCCATGGAAACACAGGCGTCAGATCCGCCATAAAGCAGATAGCCCTTGTACATCAAGATAATTGAAATATTTCCCTTGCTTGGCACAGTTAGGCCAAAAATTCCTCCGAAAAGTGTGTAGCGGTAGCCGTCATTTCAGTCAGCAAGGTTATTTCTGAATTGCAGGAGAGGCCTAAAAATATACCTAGCGCAACAATAATCAAGCTTTACCATGCAAGATCCTCTCTACGTACACTTTTTTCTCTCATAATAAACGATTTCCATGATGGCTTCGCCTTGACAGTAACTGCTTTACTAAAGAGGGAGATTTGGTTTAATGTCACACTCAAGGTTATTTCACTCATATGGTGACAGCCAGTTTGGTTGGTGGAGGAAGCCGGAGTACCCGGAGAGAACCGCGCTACTACTTTACTGAAAAAAGATAGACGGTCGCTGTTTACTGAATGATGGATGAACCCCTCCTTGATTTGGACAGTTCTATCACTTACTGCTGAAAATACTTCGTAAAAACATTTAAATAAATGAACGAACCGTTTTTTATTCATGGTATAGCTATCGAATGCCTATAACCCGTGATTTGTCACGCGTCTAAACGGAGAATTGCTAGGTTATGGGCTCTGAATTGCAGGCTTTCGTCTTGATTACACTGGATTTCACTATCTGTGACGGCAACAAAGATAAGTTCTCACTGATAGTTTTTTTCTTGTATGACTGATGTACACAGTAATCCTCAGCAACTAATCCAACTTCCATGGGATGTTAACGTGGGAATTTAAATCTTTGGTGGCCATATTCAAGAATGGCTTACTTTGAAACATTAAGTCACCTCCAGAATTGCAATGTTGAATGTATTATCCGTATTTCCCTCAATATTAGGTGAGACCAGGCAGTAGTTCACAAGACAAGCTGTAATCATAGTGATAATGGTTACTCTCATCGTATGCCTTGTAACGCCTGTGTACAAATATCTCCGTGCGGTATGCCACGTAACGCCAACATTGAACACACTCACGTTTGATCAATTTCTACCAAACATCAGAGTAAACCACCATCTGTGTAAGGTTGGTTCCGTGAATTGGTTAATTTCTGCGATGGTCTCTCGTTTGAAGTTAAGGGCGATTTCTCACTGGTTAAAGCCGAGCGAGGTTGACGCTAGATTTGACAATACCATGTTAAAATGGGCCAAGGATACAGCAATCTTTTCTTCAATACAGTGCCTAATTGAGCGATGAGAAGGATATAGGATGAATGAGTGTATTGTCACCGGATTTTTGACGTTGTTTACGGGGACAGATGGATTATTCAATGCTCAAAACTGAAGCAATTTATACTCGTCCCTTATATAAAAAAGTTTCCAATGAGCTGTTGCATTATTATCTAGAATTTTCTCTGGACCTTCTCAACTACGACGGACGATTTTTGATAGATATGGCGTAATTTGGCTGTCGTAGTGGAGAAGTTCTAGAGGAAACTACTTGGTTATCCATAACAGGGCGTGCTCAGGAATGTCAAACCTCTACCGGTACTACTGGCATGCTTTCGCCTAGCTGTTCGTGCCCACCATCTGAAGCCGTTGTTATTTAGACTGTTGACTTTTTCCTCTGTCTTGGGCAGTGATCAGTCGAGGTTCGCCATCACCATCTGACGGTTAGATCAATTCGGGCTGATCGATACGCTCGGGTACAGTTTGTACAGCAAGAATTTATACCGAGGCCTATTTTACGAAGAGCAATTTGCTTACTTGGCGTCAAGATAAATATGGTTAACAGTTTGTTGTGGTATATACGGAATTCCGGGAAATTACATATTTTATATTTATTTATTTCTGTCTCACCATCCCTGTTGGTTACAATAGTGTACATTCTAAAACACAGGAAGCCACTCTATAAGAGCTATGAGAGACATAAAACATTCTCAGTAGTAGAATATATCAATTAAAATACATAAAATGGTATAAAATATTCCGACGTCTTTCCAAAATATTATGGCAGGTTTTAGCACTAGTTTTAATCAGACTTTCAGTACTCAGTATTACCGACAGTATATCGCTTATTGGTTGATGGTAAAAACTTTCATATTCCAGAGCATCAATCTCCATCATTAAATCGTATCTCAAATCATCATAGGCTGGACAATGCAACAGTACATGGTACTCATCTTCAACGCCATTGTTATCGCAGATCGGACAAATTCGATTAGCTACTTCTAAATTCTCGTAACGACCGGTTTCTAACCTGATCGGTGCCACGCCCATTCTAAACTTAGCGAGAGCACTTCTGTGTGACTTTGGCATTAAAACTGATACATAAGCTTCCTTACAAAAAACGTTCTTAAAATTTCTATACGTTCTTAATTTTCCACTCGTTCCACATTTTTCAGGCAATTGAAAACATATTTTTCATGCAGTTTTTCACAGATATTACGAAGAACAACCTTTTTACAATATTGTACATCAATGTTAGCAAAATGATCGCAGGAGATGTCACTAAACATCTTCTGCACACGAAAATTCCAATTTTTACAGCTTTTTGATCGACTATTAGCCCATTTAAACACACGTAAATTAATTCTCAAATTGTGGAATTTAGTGCATCGAACCCATTGACCGACTACAACCTTCCATTGACGTATTATCATTGGCGTCCACCCCATGTCGCCACTAACTCCTGCATTGGGAGTATATTTGCCGATCACTAAGAAAAATCGTTCTGCTCTATGTTGTACAGCATTTATACAGCTATATTCAGATGTTCCCCAAATTGCAGCCCCATAGGTTATTACCGGGACGATCAGACTATCATACATTTTTGCGAAAACCTCATATGGGACGCCTCCGAATCGCTTACATTTGGCTATTACTAATCCCAAGGCACGACTCGCCGATTGCGCAACACACTTTGCCATAGCCTGGTAATCTAAATGCTCAGTCAGCAGTAACCCTATATATGTGTATAGCGGTCGCAGGATTCGAATACTTTATCCCCACATGTGAAAACTTGACTAGATATTGGTACTGAAGGCGGACGAAAATGGACTATTTTGGATTGATGGGTATTGAGATTCATTCCGTTTTCACCACACCATTGAAATAGGAGATCAAGTAAAACTTGGAGATCTTCACTGGTCTCGGCAATCAAAACCAAGTCATCTGCATACAAAAGTAGACACAGTTGCTCATTTTCAACAGTCACTCCTTTACCAGAATCTTTCATCCAAATAATCAGATCGTTTACATACAGATTGAACATCAAAGGGGCGAGAACACATCCTTGTTTTAGACCACAAGTTACCTCAAACCAATCTGTGTAAAAACCATTTATACGAACGCAACTAAAAATCTCATCATACAACGATCTAATTACAGCCATGAGTTTGTTGGGGATACCGTAATTGCTCAGCTTTTCCCAAAGTCTACCTCTATCAATTGTGTCGTATGCTTAAAGGCCACATAAGTTGATTGTCTCTTTTTCTTTCTACTTTCTATTACAGAAGTGAGAGTTTGAATCTGGTCAACCGTGCTTCTGCCACGGTTAGATCAATTCGAGCTGATCGATACGCTCGGGTACAGTTTGTACAGCAAGAAATTATACCGAGGCCTATTTTACGAAGAGCAATTTTCTTACTTGGCGTCAAGATAAATATGGTTAACAGTTTGTTGTGGTATATACGGAATTCCGGGAAATTACATAGCTGTGATAGCAAATGAGCTTGTGGGATCATGTACACTGATCCAGTGGAGTCTCAGCATGTCGGAATGACCTTTGTATGTTTATAATGCATCGGCGCCGGTTTGGCAACGTGCAATAACTTGTCGGTGCACTACATAGAATGCTTTGTTTTGCGCATGTTAAACAAAGAGAGAGAGAGAGAGAATTGAACTATCAGACGTTATAGCTGATACATGTATCTAAGTGATGATTTATACAAATATTCTTTTGATTTGAATTCTAGCTAATCTTGTTTGAATTCTACGTTGCAAATGCCACATTGTCTAGTTCTCGATATAACATCCAAGATCATGCAGGTGTGAAATAAAAATGTAAAAAAAAAAACGCGAGAGAAGCAAGTTTTTTTTATTACAAGACCAATTACTGATCACTAATATTGGAAGGCACCAATTTCTGCCATAATGTATTGGGATGTTGATATAAAAATCATCATACTTTTCACATGCTCCAGAAACTGCCAAGTGAAAAAATTTGGACTGTTACTATCTGGAAAGGAGTACATCCAACAATCATGGTACCTGGCTATATTCCCACCCTCAATGACAACTCCGATACGTAATTAAAAAGGGGTTTTAAGTGGGGATGACGGGAAATGTACTGAGAGTATATCGACTAGGAAAGGTTCCAATCAGACCCCTTCCCTTATATGTGTTATAATTTGTCTTCGCTAGTATCGGAGAGTTAGGACCAGCATGCAAGGTTTGTCATATACTAGCTTACATTAAGGGGAAGTTCTGGCCGGACATTCTTCCGGTGATGATGGCCGATGTGAAAGGAATTAATGTATTAAGAACCAATGCCCCTCTTCATATCTTTGTGTTTAGGAAAATATGTATTACCTGAGTTCAGTCTTCAAATCAGGAATGTACGTCTTAGCTGGGTTAAAAGGTATGACCTGGACATTTATTCCTAACATACTACATTTCATTTTACACCGGCTAGAGTACTAAGAGACCCCCATTTGCGCATTCGGACAGGCGATATCGGGAAAACGATTCAACTTATTTAATAGAAACATTATGACGGTGTTATACAATGAGTAAATTTATCTGGAACAAAATATACCCCGGTATATCAGTTATCCCATGAAAAAGAGATGTAACATATCATTAGTTATTTGCATCTATATTGGAACCTCATGACAAAAGAGCGAATAATTCATTCATGTGATCATCTGTTAGATAGTGAAACAAAAACTGGTCACGAAGCTATAAATTGTTCACATGCACTATGACGTCAAAGCAGGCTTTTGTGATATATCATTGGTCATGCTTCCCACGTTCTGTCTCATTCATCATAAATATCAGGGCTTCACAGGAAATGGGAGCAGGGCTCTAATGAACGGTAACAGCTGGATAGGTAAAAACACAGATGATGATGATAACCGTGAGTGAAACCAACCTACGATCTGGGATATCATTTGGAGGTTTGTGTTTGTAGAGGTGATAAATCAGTTGCTGCAACTACGGCTTCTTCACCAGTATGTCATGTAAACATCCTTAGTATTTAAGTCGAGATTTTGGAGCTTTCAGTGGTTTATCTGCAAGTAGTAGTTCGATGACCATGTTGAGAATACATCATGATGGCACTATGAAAGGAAATTTGAGCAGTTGGTTCGTTATCGATAATCGAGCGGACAAATGTAAAGGTCTAATCCCGCATCGGCAAGTTAGTCGTACTCCATTCAAACTTTTCCAAAACCGTAAAAATGGCAAACCCAGTTTATAATGACGTATAATGATCGTCGATATAGTATCGTCTCGAGGTGGTTGATATCGCCTAGAAATCGTTGATATCGTCTGGATATGGTTAGATATTTAAAAGAGGGTAATGTTTTTCTTGGGGATACATTTCATATCGGGAATTACAAAACATCATGTGACTTAATTACATCCAATCAGGGAGATTAATTTTTGAATGAGGTTTATTAACTGTGTGATGGGGTTTATTTATTTTGGAATCATTATTGATTATCGAAATATTCCGTTGTCAGGTTTGTACCCTACAATAACGGTTGAAAAACAACCATTCATTGGCTCGTTCGTGGCAACAGTGTAGCAACTGCAGAAATGAAATCAATGTGGGATATAAACAAATATTGTTCTTTCTCTTTACTGTCATCATATAAGCATTTGAAGGCACACTTTAATAACCCCTGGTGTGAATTCAAATCTGATAAACTAGCTACTATGTTTGTCAACCAAGTAATCCATGTTCGAGATTTTGGAACCACTTACCTGGAAATTTGACAACCGGAAACTATGGCCATCATTTACCAATCCACAAAAGGCTGACACAGTATACATGTTCAAAAGTAAATCGTCCTTTAGCAAATTCCAAATGAAGCTTGATGCAGGCAAATGCGTGAAATAAAAATATTGCTTTGAAACATAGTTATCCCATTATAGCATTCTTATTGTTTATGATTACCGGAAGTGAGGATATAAAATGACATGCTGAGGGAGTCGCCCTACTGTCGCCGTAAACATCTAGACAGTGATAAAAACAATTCACAAGCATATGTAGAGTGAGAAGACAGAACCGTTACACCAAGTTTATGTATGACTACTAAAATTTATTATGATTTGCTTTGGACATCCAATAATTCCGTTCATCAATAAGAACGAAGATACCAGTACATTGTACACATATATCCTGGAAGGAATATTTACAACAACTGAAGATTTGACGCAAGGTTCATCACGTCAGCGAACTGACATTCTTGGCAACTGTCGAATGCTTCTGTCCTACTCCAGAAACGAACTCGCCCTAATCAGCATTTTTATTCTGACATATTTGAGATTTCGGGCTCACAAATCCATAGGCCTAAAATATAACCTCAGGCATTCAAGTGGCAAATGATATTCACAAAAAGGAGTCTCTATTCCCAATAGGAACGGCCAGCATCTCTGTCTTTTCATATATGAAATAAAAATATTAGCTAACGCTTTTAGTTTATTTGTTAGAAACGATCAACAAATTTGGTAATGTTTTGTCTCGTGAAATCCCCATATATTCAGATGATCAGAATAGAAATAGGAGCAAGTATGTTTATCGCCTTCTGAACGATGGTAAATATCGGGAATGAAGACCTGCAACGGTGTCAAGTGCTTACTGAGTGAATCATGCTGGTGATAAATGTACTTTATCACGAAGACCTGTTACACATACAGGCAATTTGTCAATATTATCCTCGTACTAACGCCAAAACTGACGATGACGCGAGAATTGATGAGGAAAAACCGCTAATTAGGTTACTGATATTAAGACAAACCAGACCAGTGTCATCCATCAGCTATATATACCTCTCTGGTAATCCAGGTAAGGTACAGACCTTTGGATGGGAAGAAGCGGCTATGCGTGTACGGGCCTGACAGGGTGAAGTTATCGGAGATTAGTCCATTTAACCATCGGCTTCTGTCAAGATTAACCACAGAGACTTGGTTAAAAGAAGCTGATCAATGCTATTTGATATGTCTTCCGGTGAAACTAAGTTCGAGTGTACAAAAGCTATATTCACTTTTAGTAAAGTAAGATTGATTTTGATTCAGCTGAATAAGACCTTAAATTCGCGAAGGCAGCCACCAAACCACCTGAAGCTATATCGGAAAGCATTTGGGAAGTAGCGAGATTCCCTCACTCAGTACAAACGTGCGGTCTCTCCATAGGCAACAGTTGAATATCTTGATCTGTAACAACTGTAGTTAAGGGACAGGTCAAAATTTATCGGAAGGGCGGGTGGGAGGTAGTACATCGCAAAAATATAGCTCGGAAAATGTGCACCCTGCCTGATTAAGTAACATAAAAAAGTCATCAAAAAAGTTCTAACCACCAACCGATGCCTTCAAAAAGTCAAGGCCCCACCGAAGGGAGAATTTCCAACCCCCTGCAACGTTGCCAGCCATGACGTAGTCTCACACTAGCACGGAAAAGTCAATATATTTAGATGGTATATGATTTAAGCAAAAAAAAAAAAAAAAAATAACGACAGGAGAATGCACCATTAACCCTTCTACCCTAATATTCAGCTTAACTACATATACATGTATTGTTACAAGAAAGGAAATTAACACAAGATTTTAAGTACCATTCAGTTTGTAGCATGCAGCTGGTCATAAATTGCAATTGGAGGCCTTGAAACGATGCTTCTTGGCCACATAACTTAGATCTAATAATTAGATACAATTCAATATGGCAGCCTATTATGTCGCTACCTTGGACAGCTTTCTTTAGAAATGAAGGTAAAAAGGTCGTTTTGCAGAATAACTTTGAATTCGTTGAAGATGAACTTTCCGAAACAAAAAGCGACCATATACATACAAATCGGCATTGGATGATGCAAAAAAAACTAAATTGTCTAACTTTTGCTAAAGTAATATTACAGGTATTATTATTTCTAGAGAGGGGCTATTTCTAACTGTTGGACGGCCAAAACCTGCAGTCCAACCCTCCCGAAACTGCACCTGGGAAAAGGCTTGAGGCACCAAAATAAAAAGTTACCATCCCCCGAAAGAAACACATGCTCTGATTAAACTGGTGAGAAAAGTAAGTACCCCCTGAACTGCAAGACAACAAATCTGTCCATCTGGAATGCACCCTCCCATAATTTGTGAACAGACCATGGTTCAAAGCTCCTGCCTGTTAATTTTTCATATATCCACACGGGTTCAGTTAATAATATTTGGAGTAAAAAAACATTATCGGGTAAGATTGTGACACTGGAAATATAAATTATGTTTTGAATAAACTCTGCGTGAGCCAGGTTGGAGATGTGTTGGATGAACTACCTGAGCGTTTGACAATAGTATATCACATTTGTCATTTGACAGAAGCTTGTCCCTAATTATTATGTCTAAAAAGTTTAACCTTTGCAACTGGACCTGCACGACTTCACCCGTGAAATAAGTAAATACTAGATTGAAACATAGTTATTCCATTGTATTTGAGAGAGAAAATCCTCACCACTGACGATTACCGGTATCATATATCAAATACAATGTTGACGATTCGTTATAAACCGTCAGTGTCGCAATATGTACGAATGGTCAAATGTTGAATTTAATTGACGATTCAACGTCAGAACCACCATGCCAATGGCATCCCTGAAAAATTCTTCCATAATATTCCCGGAACTAATTCGTGTATATAAGCATTCTTATTCATGCCTATATGTGGTTGGATCTTCACAAATCCTTACAATAGAGACCGCAGAAGGAACATGTCTTACGATCACGAGGTAACCCGAAATATCACCATGATCGGATGAGATTCAATGGGTATCATCAGTGATGCGTGCGTTTAGAAATATGCTCAAACCCCAAACATAGTGTGGTAATTTGTTGCGAGGACATTCCTCCGGAAGCGAGCTACTAGAGATTCTCATTTGTCTTGTGAAGAACGATTATTCTCTCTCCTTGGGATTTTCCCAGTTTCCTTAGCAGTTGAAATCAATCCATCATTTAATAGGACCGGTAATGAAGCTTTCGGTATGAAAAGGAGTTAAATAGGTGGAGTTTGATGAATCTACAGGCCTTCACTAGCAATTATCTGTGGTTATATGGTTAGATGACTACAATACCTGTCATCACCATATCTGATATTCTAAAATTTTCACGTGTTGTCACGGATGCCGCTTCAAAACTGCCTCATCACCAAGGATACAAGTCTGGTCAAGTGAGAAAAGTTAATCGGAACCCCGTAGATAGACAGATGAATTCTAAGAAGCCATTCACCAAACCTATCTAGACATGGCTGTCCATACACGAGTTGAAGTTTAATTTCCGATTAGATACAAAGATATATCGTGTTGCCTGGTCAAGAGGACAAATGCCACACTTTGACGTTACCTCTATTTTCTCCAGCTCAGGCGTACATGGTCAGAAGTGTCTTACACCGTGCATGGTGTGGTCATTATCAATAGTTTCCATGGAAACATATGCGTCAGATCCGGCATAAAGTAGGTAGTCGTTGTACATCAAGATAATCGAAACACTTCCCTTGTTTGACACCTTTAGGCCAGAAATTCCTCCGAAAAGCGTGTAGCGGTAGATGTCATTTCGTTCACCAAAGTTATCTCTGAATTGGAGGAAAGGCCTGAAGATATACCTGGAGCAACAATAGTTATGAAGAACTATTTTCATGCTTGGCGGCAAGATGAAAAGAGAATTAAGGTTTAACGCCACGTCGCATGTTAAACAAATGATATGACATTATAGTTGTTACATGTATCTAAATGATATTTTTCATTTACTGTAGATTTGAATTATAGTTAATCTTGTTGAATTCCACGTTGCAAATGCCACATAATCTAGTTCTCGCTATAACAATCAAAGTTCATGAAATAAAAATGTAATAAACGTGAGAGGAGCAAGTTTCTCATTCAGCGACGCCAAAACAAAACCAATTACTGATCACTAAAATTGGAAGACTCAAAATTTTGCCATAATATATTGGGATGTTGATATAAAAATCGTCACACTTTTCACATGATCTAGAAAATGCCAAGAGGATAGAACTGGGCTGTTACTCTCCACAAAGGAGTACATCAAACATTCCCGGTACCCGGCTTTATTTTCACTGTCAATGATAACTCAGATACGTCATTTAATTTAGGGATCAGTGGTAATGAAAAAGAGACTATATATCGACAGTACGGTTCTAATCAAACGGGTCTTTGTGTTCGCTTGTGTGAGAGAGTTAGGACCAACACGCAAGGTTTGTTATATAATAGCTTACATTAAGGGGAAGTTCTAACCGGACATCCTTCCTGTGATGATGGTCGGTGTAAAGGAATTAATGTTCTAATTAACAATGTCACTTTTCATATGTTTCTATTTAGGAAAATATGTATTAACCGAATCCAGTCTTCAAATCAGGAACACATGTTTTACCTGGGTTAAAAGATAAGACCTGGACATTTATTCCTGCCAGACAATATCACTGTCAGAAGTATTGGGTCAAATTGACCAGATATTTTTGGGTAGAGACGTGACCGACCCAAAGAGTTTGGGTCAGATTCCAGTGTACAGTCTACAGTGTAGAGTACTAAGTGACCTTCATTTGCGCGTTCGGAAAGGCGACATCGGAAAAAAGATTCAAGTTATTTTATAAATACATTATGGTGGGGTTATACAATGATTAAATCTACCTGAAGCCAAACATATCCCGGTATATCAGTTATTTCATACAAAAAGAGATGTAACATATTGGTTATTTGCCTCTATATTGGCACCACATGATAAAATGAACGAATCATTCATTCATTTGATCCTTTGTTAGATAATAAAGCAAAAACTGGTCACGAAGATATAAATTCAACACACTATGACGTCAAAGCAGGCTTGTGTGGTATACCATTGGGCATGCTTCCCACGTTCTGTCTCATTCATCATAAATATCCGGGCTACACAGGTAATGGGAGCAGGATTCTAATGAACGGTAACAGCTGGACAGGTAAAAACACAGATGGCGTTTTCCATTTGATGGTGATAAGTGTGGGTGAAATCAACCTACGGCCTGGGATAGCATTTGGAGGTTCGTGTTTGTAGTTGCTGCTTTTACGGCTTCTTCACCAGTATGTCAAGTAACATCCCCGATACTTAGGCCGAGATTTTGGAGCTTCCATGTGACTTATCTGCAAGTATTAGTTTGATGACCATGTTGAGAATGCCTCTGTTAAAGAAAATTTGCAGAGTTGATTTGTTATCGATAATCGAGCGGTCTAATCCTGCATCGACAATGTAGTCGTACCCCATTCAAACTTTTTCAAAACCGTAAAAAATGACATGAATACACGTTACTGATTATGATATCGACTTGAGATCGTTGATATCGCCTTGAGATCGTTGATATCGCATGGAGATCGTTGATATCGCCTTGAGATCGTTGATATCGCATCGAGATCGTCGATATGGTCCCGATATGATTGATATCGTCTAGAGATCGTTGATATCGCCTCGAGATCGCCGATATCGTCTCGAGCTCCAAATTATCGCCCCGAGATCATTGGCTATTTCAAAAAGGGTAATGTTTCTTTTGGGGATACATTTCGTATCTGGAATCACAGAATATCATGTGCCTGAACTACAACCAATCGGAGAGATAAATTTTGGAATGTGGTTTATTAACTTTGCAATGGCGTTTATTTATTTTGGAAAGAGTATTGATTATCAAATTATATATTCCGTTGTCAGGCCTGTACCCTATAATAATGAGTGATAAGCAACCATTCATTTGCTCGTTCGTGGCAAATGTGTAGTAATTTCAGAAATGAATTCAAAGTGGGATATAAACAAATGTGGTTCTTTCTTTTTACTCTCGTCATATAAGCTATGTTTTTGAACACTGCATAATCCAATTTCGAGATATTGGAGCCATGTAGTTGGACATTTGTCTATAGGAATCCATGGCCACCATTTACTATTCCACAAAATGCTGCTACAGTATACATTTGTTTAAAAGTAAATCATCCTTCATCAAATTTCAAATGAGGCTTGAAGCAGCCAAATGTGTGAATTAAAAATATTGCCTAAGAAACATAGTTATCCCATTGTGTTCAAGAGATAGCATCCTTACTGTTTATGATTAACGGAAGTCGGATATAAAATGAAATGCTGAGAGAGTCGCTCTATTGTCGCCAAACATCTAGGCAGTGATAAAAACAATTCACAAGGACATGTAGAATGAGAAGACAGAACTGTTACATCAAGTTATATATGACAAATTTATATATGGCTTCTAAAATGATACCGGTACATTGTATGATATCTTCGAAGGAATATTTACAGCAATTGAAGCTTTGACACCAGATTCATTACGTCAGCGTACTGACATTCTTGTCAACTGTCGAATGCTTCCATCCTAGCGCAGAAACGAGCTCGTCATAATCAGCATTTTCATTCTGGCGCATTTGAGATTTGGGGCTCGCAAGTCCAAACACATACTGAAAAAATCCAATCAAAACTTAATTCGCGGGCGCTAAACCGACCATGTGTCCAACAGCGGTCGCAGCTCAGCATATCAGCTTTCGGTCAATCAGAGACAACGGTTTGTATGCAGCCGACCGTGTCTTCACCAAAGTAACTGAATTTCGCTCACTTTCAAAAATGTTTTGACGTAATTTCTCATAAAAAAAAATATAAATATATTTCAAGAGACCTAAATTTATTTAGATATAGCTGTTTATATTCGATCCTGCTACCTCGATCCACAGTAAAGTTTGGATCGACTGGCGAGCCGTGAGCTGAAATACGCGCGAGGGCACATCACGCCTGTGTTTCAGATTTTTGCACATGATACACTCCTCGGGCATTCAAGTGGCAAATGATATTCATAATAAGGTGTCCCTACTCCCAATACCGTTATATTAAGAAACTGACTGCCTGTACACAGGTGAAATAAAAGAATAGCTAACCCTATTCATTTATTTTTTAGAAACGATTAACAGTTTTAATCATGTCTCTTCTCGTAAAAATCCTTGGAAAGCAAATGTTCATTCTTATGATATATGAAAGTTCGAATCGGAATAGAAATAGGAGCAAGTAGGTTGATCACCTCGTGAAAGGTGATACATATTGGGAATGAAAACATGTAAGGGTGTTAAGCGCTTACTAAGTGTGTCATGCCGATGGTAAATGCACTTTATCAAGAAGACCTCTTACATAGATTATAATGGCAATTTGTCAATATTATCCTCGTACTAACGCCAATACTGACGATGACGGGAGAATTGATGAGCCGATGATGACAGTCCGATAATTAGGTTAGTGGTATCAGGACAAACCAGACCAGGGTCATCCATCAGCTAAATATACCTCTCTGATAATGCAGGTAAGGTACAGATCTTTGGGTGTGAAGAAACGGCTATGCGTGTACGAGCCTGACAGGGTGAAATTCTCGGAGATTAATCCATGTAACCCATCGGTATTCTGTCAAGATTACCCACACAGACTCGGTTAAAGGAAGCGAATCAATGCTTTTTGATATGTCTTCCGGTGAGGCTAGGTTCGAGTGTACAAAATCGATATTCACTTTCAGTAAAGATTGATTTTGATTCAGCTGAATAAGACATTAAAATCGCGAAGGCATCCTCCAAACCCTCAGAAGTTATGTCGGAAAGCATCTGGGAAGAAGCGAGACTCCCCCACTCAGTATAAACGTGCGGTCTCTCCATAGGCAACAGGAGGGAGAGAGAGAATTAAGGTTTAACGTCACGTTCAGCAATATTTCAGCTATATAGCGACGATCAAACAAAATTCGAAGTATTCAAGTTAATAACTTAGTAATCCAACACATTAAAACATACACACTGATCAGCGATACGAATTGGATATTTTTGGAACATCATGATGTCTTGCTGGCATCATTGAAAACTGTTGACCGCTTCTCTCTTGCAGGAAATTAGCCTAGTTTTATGTATACTACGATTTATTCTCTTAATTTGGTGCTAATGCTATTATATGAAATAGGTCTTTGGATAATGGACGCGAAAATTCTTTAATGGACGCCGGCTGATATTGAATGACGGACTAGACGCTTGTATTTCAATTTAACGATCCAGTCACAAACTGGGTATTGAATTTATGGGCTAATAAACAGTTGACTATCATATCCTTAAACTTTCATTGTATTGTATGTCTTTCTTCAATAGAGAATATCAGCATGTGGTGTCCATCGAAATATGTGTAAAAGGCGAGATCGCACGATGCGATCTGTTGCAATAACTCTAGATGTGTAGTAGCATTTTAAGTACCATTCAGTTTGTAGCACGCAACTGTTCATATAAACAACTTGGGGTCTTCAAACCATGCCTCCTGAGCACATAACTTAGACCTATCAATTAGATACAATTCAATATGGCAGCCTATTATGTCTCTGCCTTGTACAGCTCTTTCTAGAAATGAAGGTAATATGTCGTTTTTTGCTGAATAACTTTAGATTCATAGAAGATGAAATTTCCAAATTAAAAAATATACAAATCGGCCTTGAATGACGCCAAAAAAATTTAAATTATTTAACTGTTGCTAAAGTAATATTACAGGTATTATTATTTCTGGAGAGAGGCTATCTCGGAGGCCCAAAACCTGCAGTCGAACCCTCCAGAAGTCGCAGCAAAATAAAAAAACTGGCACCCCCAAAAGCACGCACCTGCTATGATTAGACTAGTAAGAAAAGTAAGCACCCCCTGAACCGCAAGACAAAAATTCTGTCCAACTGGAATGCACCGGCACTTTCCCCTTCGATAATTTTTGAACAGTCCATAATTCAACGCTGATGAACACATTGAAATATGGCTCCCGTCTGTTAATTTTTGATATATCTACTTGAATGTAATTCAGCGATATTTAAGAGGTGGGGAAAATTGATGACGTCTAGCGACTAAAGAGCAGCCATATGACTTCACAGGAAAGCTTTCCTTGGCACCTCACATTCATACCCAAGAGTAAGGTGGATTCTCGGATGTAGCCTTAGCATCTCAGCCGCGCTCTTATTGCAGCTGTTCATGTGGATACTATGAGTATCCACACGGCCCCCAGCACCGGCTCAAGCGGAATTAGATACGCTAGCTCGAAAGCTGTGATGACAGATCAGCTCAAATGAATAACTCGTCTGATGTCAGTGGATGAGCATTGTGGACATCTGATAGAGTAAACGCCTCAAGATGTAATGAACCTGGTAAACGCTATCAGTTATGATGTTTGTTTGAGGGGGCATACGAACTATTTACATGGTCAGTGTGGGGAATTCTTATCGGTCGAGCCGTCAGGCGAGACCGATAAGAATTCCCCACACTGACCATGTAAATAGTTCGTATGCCCCCTCAAACAAACATCATAACGATTTTATTATGCCGAAGAGCCTTTGTTTAAGCCGAAAACGCGACGACACCAACGATTAAATGCGGTTTGTTTTCGTAAGACAACTTCAACTGATTCACATTTCCTGACCTAATACGAAAGAGTCGCGCATGCCCACAACGTCTTTGGGTTGAAAGCAAACGCTAAGGCGCAACGTCACAAAGCCATTGATACGACGTAGCTCTTCGTTTCGTGACGTGTCGGCTTTATGACGTTGCATTGGAGGACAGGCTACGTCAATTCCACCTTCCACTATGGTAACGTTAACACGTGATTGTTCGTATTAGGTGTGTGTCTGCCCTAATACGAACTATTTATGGGATGGCAATTGACCAATCGGCTATCAAACAAGCTACTCTGAGGCGTAATAAATGAACATCCATTACATTATCTTGTAATGGTCGACCCTCGTACGGCTTAAATTTCTCACCAAACAATAAACCTACATATATTTGTCGAATGACATGTAGAGAGGGCGGATCTCGGGGACTAACAGCCCACCAGCAGAATCCCACCATAACAGATAATAAAGTGGAGCGATATGCAAGATGTGGGGAAAATTGACGACATCTAGCGACTAAAAAGCAACCACATGACTCCACAGAAAAGCTTCCCTCACATTCATACCCGAGAATACGGTGGATTCTCGAGCTTCGACTTAGTATCTCAGCCGCGCTTTTATTGCAGATGTTGATATGGAGACTATGAAGTATCCACACTAGTGTCGGCTTAAGCGGAATCAGATACGCTGTGATGATAGATCAGCACAAATAATAATTCATCTGATTTCGACGGATGAGCGTCGTGGACGTCTGATAGAGTAAAGGCCTGAAGATCGGGTGAACCTGGTAAATGTAAGAATACCCAGAAAACTAACCTGTCATTGCCGACGTCGTACGGTTTAATACCATTTGCAGCAAAAAAACATTATCGGGTAAGCTTGTGACACTGAAAATCTAAATTATGTTTTGAATATACACTGCATGAGCCAGGTTCAAGATGTGGACAATAGTATACCTCATTTGTCATTTGACAGAAGATTGTAGTAAAGTCTAACTTTTATGAGTGATTCGTTATCACCGTCTGTGTCGCAATATGAACGGAGGTCAAATGTTGAAATTAATTGACGATTCAACGTCGAGGACACCATGCCATCTTAATGCCACCGTTGAAAACAGTTGAATTATTCCCTACTATTCCCGAAACTAATACGTGTTTATAAGCATTGTTATTCATGCCTATGTGGAGTTGGGTTTTCACAAATCATAACAATAGAGACCGCAGAAAGAACATGTCCCACAATCATGAGGTAACGCCATGATCGGGTGAATTTTAATGGGTGTCATGAGTGATGCATGCGTTTAGGAATAGGCTCAAAACCTAAACTTGTAATGTGCAGAGTGGTAATTTGTTGGGAGGACATTCCTCCAGAAGCGAGCTATCCGGGATGCCTGATTCTCATTTGTGCTGAGAAGAACGATTACTCTCTCTCCTTGGGATTTTCCCAGTTTCCTTAGTAGTTGAAATGAATACATCATTTAATAGTACAGGTAATCAAGCTTTCTGTATGAAAAAGAGTTAAACAGACGGAGTTTGATGAATCTATAGGCCTTTATTAGCGATTATATGTGGTTATACGGTTAGATAACTACAATAGCTGTCATCCCGGTATCTGATATTCTAAAGTTTTCACGTATTGTCACGGAAGCCGCTTCAAAACCGTCTCATCACCAACGATACATGTCTGGTCAAGTGAGAAAAATTAATCGAAACCCTGCAGATGAATACCAAAAAGCCATTCACCAAACCTATCGAAACATGGCTGTTCATACACGAGTTGAAGTTTAATTTCCGATGAGATAAAAAGATATATCGTGTTGCCTGGTCAAGAGGACAAATGCCACTATTTGACGTTACCTCTATTTTCTCCGGCTCAGAAGTATATGGTCAGTAGTGTCTTACACCGTGGTGGGGTCATTATCAACAGTTTCCACGGAAACACAGACGTCACATCCGGCATAAGGTAGACAATCGTTGTACATCAAGGTAATCAAAATACTTCCCTTGTTTGACACCGTTAGGTCAAAAATTCGGAAGCGTATAGCCGTAATTTCACTCGCTAAGGTTATCTCCGAATTGCAGGAGAGGTCTGAAGATATACATAGCGCGACAATATTCCAGTGTTACCATGCAAGATCATCTCTATGTACAATTGTTTCTCTGATAATACACGATTCCCACGATGGCTTCGCCTTGACAGCAACCGATTCACTAAAGAACGCTAGATTTGAAGATTGGTATCGCTCACTGCTGAAAATACTTCACATAAACTTTTGAGTAAATTATCGTTTTGTATATTCATGGTACCGCTATCGAATGCCTGTTATCATTGATTTTTCATAAGTGTAAATGGAGAATTGCTAGTCTACGGAATCTTACTTGTAGGTTTTCGTTTACATATTACAATGGACTGTCATTATCTGCGACTGCATTAAAGAGCAGTTGCGAGGGATAGTACTTTTGCCTTTATCACTGATGTACACAGTAATTCTCAACAACTAATCCACCTTCAATGGGAAGTTAACGTGTGAATTTATTCGATCCTGATCTTTTGTATTCACAAATTAATGAAGTGCTCAAAATCTTTAGTGACCATATTCAAGAATGAAGCACTTTATGAGAGACAGAGATGAGAGAGAATTAAGTTTGATGTCGCGTTCAGCAATTTTTCAGCAATATAGCGAAATGCAAAACGCACAACGAGCTGATTGCAACAGTACATTAAACATACAATCACCCACAACATTTAAGTTATATAGCGACGAACAACAAATATCAACCTAAAGATCACATAACTATCAACGAAACGCAAGTTGCATAATAAACCTACTCGAACAAATATGTAGGTTGATTGTGTTGGTGGGAAAATCACCGCATGACTTCGGGCATTACAGGTGAGAATATTTTTTCTCGGTAGTTTTGCGCAATAAAAGCCCGGCTGAAATACCAAGGCTGCGTCGTAGAATCTTCCGTATTCTAGTCTGGATGTGAGATGCCGGAGGTAGCTTTCCGGTAGGGTCATCTGGTTGCTTTTTGGTCGCCAGATATTATCAGTTATTACGCCTCAGAGTAGTTTGTTTGATAGCCGATTGGTCAATTGCCATCCCATAAATAGTTCGTATTAGGTCAGCTACACACCACATACGAATAATCACGTGTTAACGTTACCATAGTGGAACGTGGAATTGACGTAGCCTGTCCTTCGAGGCAACGTCACAAAGCCGACACGTAAGAAAACGAAGAGCTACGTCGTACCAATGGGTTTGTGACGTTGCGCCTCAGCGTTTGCATTCAACCCAAAGACGTTGTGGGCATGCGCGACTCATAGAACCTGTTTCGTATTAGGTCAGGAAATGTGAATCAGTTGAAATTGCCTTGCGAAAACAAAACGCATTTAATCGTTGTTGTTGTGGCTTTTTCGGCTTAAACAAAGGCTCTTCGGCATAATAAAATCGTTATGATGTTTGTTTGAGGGGGCATACGAACTATTTACATGGTCAGTGTGGGGAGACCGATAAGAATTCCCCACACTGACCATGTAAATAGTTCGTATGCCCCCTCAAACAAACATCATAACTGATATTATGATGTTTGTTTGAGGGGGCATACGAACTATTTACATGGTCAGTGTGGGGAATTCTTGTCGGTCGAGCCGTCAGGCGAGACCGATAAGAATTCCCCACACTGACCATGTAAATAGTTCGTATGCCCCCTCAAACAAACATCATAACGATTTTATTATGCCGAAGAGCCTTTGTTTAAGCCGAAAACGCGACGACAACAACGATTAAATGCGGTTTGTTTTCGTAAGACAACTTCAACTGATTCACATTTCCTGACCTAATACGAAAGAGTCGCGCATGCCCACAACGTCTTTGGGTTGAAAGCAAACGCAGAGGCGCAACGTCACAAAGCCATTGATAGGACGTAGCTCTTCGTTTTGTGACGTGTCGGCTTTGTGACGTTGCATTGAAGGACAGGCTACGTCAATTCCACCTTCCACTATGGTAACGTTAACACGTGATTGTTCGTATTAGGTGTGTGGCTGCCCTAATACGAACCATTTATGGGATGGCAATTGACCAATCGGCTATCAAACAAGCTACTCTGAGGCGTAATAAATATTTTTATATATACACTGATATCTATGTAATTCTTTATTTCATATATATTAAACTTAGTCACCATAGTATGCAGAATCCAAAACTGCAATCAAACAGGACATTCGTACAGGTGACATGCCGTATTTGTCGTAATCTTTGTATTTTGGCATTCCATTGTTACGAGAGCTCCATTTTTTTTTGCAGCTTCCACTGCGTATCTGAATATCTCTTCATCTCTGCTGAATATAGATAATAGAAAAGTTCTTCATAAAAGCTGATGCATAATAGTTTTCTAGTAGTTCGTGGGGTTTGTGAGAGCATAAAGCGGGAATTTGAATACAGCTTATTTATAGGTTATTTGGTTCTATTATGTTGATTAATTGTTTATTCATCATTCAAATAAATATAATGAACATGGAATAGAACAGAGATAGAATGACGTGAATAAAACCCGGGTGGGGGGTGGTTGTAATAGGAGATTATATGGTACCGGAATTATCTGCTATTATCAAGACCCATCCTACAAATAAAAAAACTGAAAAGTTATGTCGGAAAGCATTTGGGAAGAAGCTAGTTTCCCACTCTTTACAAACGTGCGCTCTCTCCATTGGCAACAGTTGAATATCTTGAGCAGCTCAAAATTTATCGAAGAAGGGGGAGGCAGAAGGAGAAAAACTAAAGCTCGGAAAAAGAGCACCAGTGCCTTCAACAAAAAAAGTCAAGACCCCAACTGAAGAGAGAATTCCCAACCAGAGAATTCCCAACCCCCTGTACCATTGCCAGCCATGACGTAGCCACCCACTGAAACGGAAAAATCAATACAGTTAGTTTGTATATATTTAAATGGTATATGATTTAAGCAAAAAAAAGGAGTCTACACCTGAATGGTACATTCACCCCTCAGCCCTGATATGCATCTTGGCTACATATACATGTATCGTTATACAAAAGGAAGTTAAAGGGATAGTAAACCGTTGAAAAAAAGTATGTTGTAAATGAAAGAATAGTTCCATCACTGTCCAAAAGAATTTTTATTTATTTTTCAGATTTGTTTTTTATCCGAACAAAACGCATTTGATATATGTGTTTGTATGGTGGTCTGTTACGACCATCCATTTCCCTATCGTCTCAATTATTACCGATACCCACAGAACACTCATCGTTATTCTGGCTCAATAGGGAAGTAGACATCGATAGGGAAGTATTTTGAAGGTTTAACGTAGAACATTATTGCTCATTTAATGGTTAAACAACTATGTACGTAGATTACATAATTGGACCTAGATTATGCAACTGGACCAAAAATATTTGTTTGCTCTTTCACCCACATTTGTCTGTACGCAACTTCTTTAGGAAGCCCATGGTGTGCAAGGAGGTCTTCAACTACGACCTGCCCACAGATACATATCGCAAAATTCTCGAATATATACTTTTATTACGCCTCAGAGTAGTTTGTTTGATAGCCGATTGGTCAATTGCCATCCCATAAATAGTTCGTATTAGGTCAGCTACACACCACATACGAATAATCACGTGTTAACGTTACCATAGTGGAACGTGGAATTGACGTAGCCTGTCCTTCAAGGCAACGTCACAAAGCCGACACGTAAGAAAACGAAGAGCTACATCGTACCAATGGCTTTGTGACGTTGCGCCTCAGCGTTTGCATTCAATCCAAAGACGTTGTGGGCATGCGCGACTCATAGAACCTGTTTCGTATTAGGTCAGAAAATGTGAATCAGTTGAAATTGTCTTACGAAAACAAACCGCATTTAATCGTTGTTGTTGTGGCTTTTTCGGCTTAAACAAAGGCTCTTCGGCATAATAAAATCGTTATGATGTTTGTTTGAGGGGGCATGCGAACTATTTACATGGTCAGTGTGGGGAATTCTTATCGGTCTCGCCTGACGGCTCGACCGATAAGAATTCCCCACACTGACCATGTAAATAGTTCGTATGCCCCCTCAAACAAACATCATAACTGATATTATTACGCCTCAGAGTAGTTTGTTTGATAGCCGATTGGTCAATTGCCATCCCATAAATAGTTCGTATTAGGTCAGCTACACACCACATACGAATAATCACGTGTTAACGTTACCATAGTGGAACGTGGAATTGACGTAGCCTGTCCTTCGAGGCAACGTCACAAAGCCGACACGTAAGAAAACGAAGAGCTACGTCGTACCAATGGGTTTGTGACGTTGCGCCTCAGCGTTTGCATTCAACCCAAAGACGTTGTGGGCATGCGCGACTCATAGAACCTGTTTCGTATTAGGTCAGGAAATGTGAATCAGTTGAAATTGCCTTGCGAAAACAAAACGCATTTAATCGTTGTTGTTGTGGCTTTTTCGGCTTAAACAAAGGCTCTTCGGCATAATAAAATCGTTATGATGTTTGTTTGAGGGGGCATACGAACTATTTACATGGTCAGTGTGGGAAATTCTTATCGGTCTCGCCTGACGGCTCGACCGATAAGAATTCCCCACACTGACCATGTAAATAGTTCGTATGCCCCCTCAAACAAACATCATAACTGATAGAGTGTTCCCCGTTACGTTATCAGCAAATAAGCAAAGATGGTTCCTCTCAGATATGCAGATTTTTTATTATGTCGATGTCTAGTCCATATTACAGTGAGCATAGCAGTACATTTGATTAAAGAAAAATAATAAAATCGAAAAATATCAAAACGAATAATGGGGAATGTCACTTACATGCCACCATCCCAAGTTTATCGGCTTTTTGCTCAGATGGGAAAAATAGGAAAATAAATAAAAAATACTTTTGGACAGTGATGGAACTATTTTTTCATTTACAACATACTTTTCACAAGGGTTGTCTATCCCTTTAATACAAGGGTGATTTTTTAGTAACTTGAATAGTTCCAAATTTAATCTTTCATTCACATATTTGGTATTAAATGTATAGGCTAATAAACAATTGGCTATCATATCCTTAAACTTACCATGTATTGTGTGTCATTCTTCTGGAGACAATATTATCATGTAGTCTCCAACGTAATGTGTGTAAATGCCAGGTCTCTTACCGTGTAATCTGTTGTAATAACGTAAGATGTGTAGTAGCATTCTGAGTACCATTCAGTTTGTAGCATGCAACTGTTCGTAAAATACGACTTGGGGGTCTTTAAACCATGCCTCCTGGCCACATAACTTAGATCTATTAATTAGATACAATTCAATATTATAGCCTATTAAGTCGCTACCTTGGACAGCTCTCTCTAGAAATGAAGGTAAAAAGCTCGTTTTTGCTAAATAAATTTGGATTCATGAAAGGTGACGTTTCCAAACCAAAAAGCGACAATATGCATACAAATCTGCATGGAATGACACCAAAAAAAATGTCTAATTTTGGCTAAAGTAATATAACCAGGTATTATCATTTTAGAGAGAGGCTATCTCCAACTGTTTGAGAGTCAAAACCTGCAGTCGAATCCTCCAGAAACCACATTTGGGGAAAAGGCGTGAGGCACCAAAATGAAAAGTTAGCACCCCCAAAATGAAGCATCCGCTCTGATTATACCCCCCGACACGTAGTGTAGGGGGCGTATACTGGTTTCAGCTTGTCCGTCCGTCCGTAACATTTCGTTTCCGGAGCATAACTTGACAACCGCCAGTTGGATTCCTCTCAAATTTGGTATGCAGCTACCATACCATGAGACCTTGCTTGGGATTGCGTTTGGCGCATGTGCGTCTACAGGTGGCGCCACCTAGGGTCATTCCGTAACATTTCGTTTCCGAAGCATAACTTGACAACCGCTACTTGGATTCCTCTCAAATTTGGTATGTAGCTACCTTACCATGAGACCTCGCTTGGGATTGCGTTTGGCGCATGTGCATCTACAGGTGGCGCTACCTAGGGTCAAAACTTTTTCTTGTCGGTCCGTAACATTTCGTTTCCGGAGCATAACTTGACAACAGCTAATTGGATTCCTCTCAGATTTGGTGTGTAGCTACCTTACCATGAGACCTCGCTGGGGATTGCGTTTGGCGCATGTGCGTCTACAGGTGGCGCCACCTATGGGCAGAATTTTCTCAGTTGGTCCGTAACATTCCATTTCTGGAGCATAACTTGACAACGGCTGATTAGATTCTTCTCAAATTTGTATGTAGCTGCCATACCATGAGACCTAGCTCAGGATGTTGCATATGCGTCTACAGGTAGTAAGTTTAATATTTCACTTCCCATTTACTTCCTTTTCCTCTTCAATGTGGTTATCCAGATGACAGTAATTCGCCTATCTGTTGCAACAGCCCATTTCAAGTCTACACGGTTCTAGTGGTAACAACAGTTAGGTAAAACACAATATGCCTGCATAACCCCATTCTCAACAATCATTATTAACATCAATTTTCTGAACAATCCATTAAACTCATCTGAGTATCGTCACGACACATGCATAGACAATCCGTTAACCGCACTCCAACCGAGCGAGGTCTCATTGTCAACTAGTTACATACTGTGCCGCCACTCATAACATGTATACTTATATTCCTCTACAAATACTCGTCAATTTCTATCAAATATGCATCCGGGGGGTATCTTGTAAGCATGCTTACTGATGATTTCCACTGCCACAATCCCATTCAGCTTACTCGTGAAACGTTAACCACTCCCATGTATCTATGCCCTTACGGGGGGTATCTTGTAAGCAGCCTTACTGATCATTTTGATCAAATGTGTGCATCCCTCAGACTATGCTCTAGTTAGACTAGTAAGAAAAGTAATCAGCCCCTGAACCGCAAGGCAACAATTATGTCCAACTGGAAATGCACCGGCACCTCCCCCGACGATAATTTTTTTAACAGTCCATGATTCAAAGCTGAGAACACATTGAAATATGGTTAATTTTTCATATATCCACTTGAAGGTACAGTTTAATAACATTTGGAGTAATAAAACCTTATCGGGTAAGCTTCTGACACTGGAAATCTAACTTATGTTTTGAATAAACTCCGCATGAGCCAGGTTCGAGATGTGGTGGATGAACTACCTGGACGTTTGTCAATAGTATACCACATTTGTAATTCGATAGAAGATTGTCAGTAATTATTATGTCTAGAGAGTCTAACCTTTATGGCAAATTGCAAATGAACCTGTACGATTTCACCCGGAAGAAAAGTAAACACTAGATTGAAACATAGTTATTCCATTGTATTTGAGAGAGAAAAGTCTCACTATTGACGATTACCGGTATCATTTATCAAATTCAATGTTGATGATTCGTTATAAACCGTCAGTGTCGCGATATGTACGAATGGTCAAATGTTGAAATTAATTCACGATTCAACTTCAGAATGACCCTGCTATCTTAACCCCCCGAGCAGAGGATCATGGGTAAATTGAAGATGGCGGTCACGTGGGGTACCAAAAAAGTCATGTTTTTGTCATATTTCTTCAAAATGTCTGCTTTTTCGCGATGAAAAGTGGGCAAAAACTATTTTATTTCACACCACATTCATATTTACTAATTTATCTTGCAGATTTTGCGCAGAAATTGCATAAATACAAAATTCGAAAAATCTGACCGAAAAATCGACCAAAATATGCCGGTTTTGAAAATGCCTTGAATTTCTTTGTACATTTTTGGTAGAGCTTGACCCACTGGTATAGTGTGGTAAGTTTCAACCCGTTAGCTCAAGGGGTAAGAAAAATAATTAGGACCCCCACACTCCCCCTCCAACAGGCCAGGACGGGTCCCAGAAAGCCCAGGCCAGATACAGTTAAGAATACAAATGTTGTCTCACCGCCGCCAGAATAGTTGCTGGTTAGTCCGACATGTAGCCCGCTATATCAGCGAAGGCACGAAGCTTATTATCTTGTCTGTATAGAGTATCTATGTGAGGGCTTTCATAATTTCTCTGTCCATATATTCTCATTGTTGCGGATACATAAGCGCGATGTACATGTATCAATTCTACCAGGCTGGGCAAACCATGTCTGCTTGCGTAAAATGATAAATAGCATGTTTGCCTTTAATAAAACTGAGTTAATGCCTCGGATTATTCCGTTACAAGATCACACAAGAAAACATATCAAAGAGACAAGAAAGACAGGAGTGATGCTGGCGGCGTATTGGAAATATATACGTTGTTTTTGTCATCGTTTACCGTAGTTATGATAAATTCATACCAGATTGTGTGTGACACATGCTTCCTTCAAGTCAGTCGGCAATATGAATGGTACACAGATTTCTGGTATCAAAAGTTCAGTAAGAGCGCGGTACTTGGTTGATGTGATTAAATGGAATTATCATGTTTCACTCAGATTATCTGGGAAAGGACAATAGGACAGAGGAAGTGACAGGCTGGCCAGGTGTTTGTACGGTTTCATTTGCGTGTATCGCCCCGGAGATGGAGCGAAGATACCGGTCAGTCAGAAGAGCAGAAGTTCAACCCGTTCACGTGCATCTAACTTGTATCAAACAGCGATTACCCAATACACGAGTAGAACACCCACCAAGAAAAAAAATCACATTGGTGTATAACTTCCCAATGGTATATAGCTTCCTAATGGTATATAGTTTCTAGAACAAAAAGAGAGGGATATTAGAAAAGGGAATACATGATAAGAAAACAATGAAAACAAAAATAAAATATATATATATATATATTGATAATCTAAAATTTGGCATTAAAGTATTTCTGGGAACCCAAGCCATGAGAACCTCAAACTGGGTGGCACACAGCAAACAAAATTTAAAAAATCTTGTTTTAGATAAAAAACTAAACACTAGTTTTATATTCTAGAATTATGATGCGTATCCACACGACATAAATGGTGTAATATTTTTAGTATCCAAGATCATTTCTCCAAATTTTGGTCTTCTACACATACTGATAATTACATATTGATCTTCTATGTTTAATACAAAATTAATTATTTTGAATCTTCGACATATTTTAGGACAGAAAATGTCATTTTCTTGTTCTGTGGAAAAATAATCCGTCGATGGAGTAAGACAATCTATCACATAAATTTCAAGCTTTTTTTAATTCTTACGTCACTGACAGGCTATATTTCTTAAAAGAAGAAGAGGACATTTTATGTTCTAAAATATTTCAAATAAATAAAAACTGGTTAATCTACATTAAATATTAAAGGTAAATATGAGATCTATCACCAACCGCAAATTAGGACAATTATTTTAGGTATAAAAAGAATATTTTTGCATTTCCAATTTCTGAAAATGCAAGAAAAATATTCTTTTTTCCTGAATCACGAAAAAATCGAGAATAGACATCTAGTTTGTACATTTATTATCTAAAAATAATATTTTTTTGTTTGCATAAAAAGTTTTGTGTAAATGTTTCTTGATGTTACAAAATGTCGCAAGTGCAGCCCACCTTATTCTTTTTTTTTGTGTGTAGGAAAATTATATTATTACAGTATGAAAGAATCACCTCAATCATACTAATTGTGCTATTCACCTTTTCTTCACCAAAACTAAATTTATTCGACACGGGAATAATAATTCTGGAAAGATCACATGCATGCGTTCGTAAACTTTGAACTGCATCAGATATCTATATAGCGAGGCGACCTTCATTGCATGAAACCTTGGCCAGAAAGATTGCCCATGTAGCAGAGTAATGAATACAATATATGTATGCATGATGTTGTGAAGATCTTCAAAGTACAGCTAGAATCTTTATTATATCCTTTGAGCATACTTCATCGGGTAATTAATGATGCTCTGAGGACCCGAGGCGTGTATACTCATCCTCGTCAGAGGATATCCTACCATCTGGGTATCTTGAGCAGATGATATATATGTAAATAGGATCGATAGATTTTCTGAAGATGACCGGATGCTTATCTATTCATCCACCTTAGATGATTCTAACTATCATCGGAGGATTGCTGCTATCCTATATTGTTGCTCTGTATATCATTTACAGATTCTCTATATCATGGTCATGAGCAGATCATATATGAAGGTCACAAACAACCATAGATATTTTTGGTATCTATTATAATCAGGGCTTGACTTCCAGTAAAATTTGATTGGCCATTGCACCTGACTGGGCGAGAAATGACTTGTGATATATTTAAAAATGTTTCTATATTATTCAACCCTCCAAGATATCGAAAAGAACTTCTAAAATTTAATAGGGGAAAAAATCTGGACAGGTTTGGTTGCTCGCCTCCCACATTCACTGTGAATGTGTCGGGCGGAATAACTTTATCTCTGCCGGTCGTATCTCGAAATCGAAAAAAAATCTCGGGGAAGGTGTGCTGAATTTTTTATGTTTGAACGGAAGAGCCAGGTTATCAGGCATGGTGTGTCATTTGTGGCTGCGAATATTAGAGAATATAATGTTCTCAAGATGTGCGCAGCCGATTTACTACATATTAACTAAGGCTGTTCTTTAGTGGGTTGTGACTTGTACAGAGGACTTATAATTGATGCGCGGCTGTATAAACAAGAGAGCTTTAGGAACGAATGTGGAATCACCCAATGTATGAAAAGTGTCGACCCTTAGCGAAGGTGGATTTCTGGGTTCGGACGAACACCCCCCCGCCCCGGGGTCTCCCGTCATTTTTTGGAGAAAACAAATTCTGATACAATTGTTTTTTTCAGACTCAATCGAACCCCCTATTTGCCCCTATTCGCATACAGCGAATCACTTGATGTGCCCTTTTGAACTGAAGGCGAACAACGCATCGAACAATCCTGGCTGCGGCCCTGAGGTGGACCAAAGTCATAAAAATCTTAAGCGGCTGGATGAATGCACTGATACGGAAGCATAGAAGGGACATGGAATTTTTTGTTTTGCTTTCCTCTTCAAAATTATCTCAGACCCCGAGATAATTCAGAATTATCTCGGATGAAAACGCAGATAATTATCTAGGACCCAGAGATAATCGCCCAGTGAAAATACAGGATTATCTCGGACCCTGCGATAATCGACCAATGAAAACACAGAATTATCACGGACCCCGACATAATTAAACAATGAAATCTCCGTATTAGTGTGTGTCCTTTTCTTCTCCAGTTGAAGAGAACAGGTATCTATCAACGTCATACATACTAAATTCTGAACAACAAATCGACTCGGAGTTGATTCAAGGGATGCCATTATAAATATATAAAAATAAAAATCCTTTGATTATGGACGCGGGAGGATTGGCGCTTATTAGTGTTCAATTATTGGAGAGCATTGATAGGATTTTAATTTATTAAGGCCTTTGTTATGGCATCCATTCTTGCTACCTCACCTGACAGATATTTTTTACCATTTATACCAGTAATACTAGAACATATTTGCATAAAATTTCTCGCCCAAGTTGTATAACATGACAAGACAGTGCTATAATTAAAAGATTGCGAAACATCCAACCACCAAAGATATGATGGATAATTCTCAAAATTTAGAAAATCTGTTTACTTCTATTCTCCATAGACATTACAAATATAAAAATATTTTGCACTCTTGATGGTAAAAACGTCTAAACTGTTCAAATAGAATTACCCAACCTTTTGTGCTCATGGTACTTGTGTTGGAGAAAGTCCCAATGTTCAGTCACAGACAATGTTACAAGGCCTTAACCCCGCTTAACCCGGGGCTAGGGGCCGTATGAACCCATGTACTTCAAGATCCTCATGGTAATCATATGAACAGTCACAATCAAAGCGTGACTGAAATACATCATTCTTTAGATGACGACTTTACAACGAATATTATGGATTAAGAATACTGATCAGCGATACGGATTTGATATTTTTGGAACATCATGATGTCTTGCCGCATCATTGAAAACTGTTGACCGCTTCTCTCTTGCAGGAAACAAGCCTATGTTTATGTATACTATGATTGCCTTTTTGAATTTGGTGCTAATACTGTTATATGGAATATGGAATAGGTCTTTGGATTATGGACGCGGATATTCTCTAATGGACGACGGCTGGATTATGAATGACGGACTAGACGCTTGTAATTGCAAGGCTGGAGCATACCCAAGCTCATATGCAAATATTCTTCCAAAGCTGAAGTAAAGATTTGGGAAACATTGGAGAAATTAAGACACTGGGCTTGTAAATGCAGGTCAACTAGAATCATCATCTCAATTATTATGCAAATACTCCAAGTTGCCGTGTGGTCATGTCAGCCAAGTTGCCACATGAACAGGTACAATAAAAGCGTACATGAGATACAACACATATCACGAATCATTAGATTATTGGTATGTGCTTTAGAATAGGTTAACCAGAAGACTATACTGTGAAGTCATGTGGCTCTGTCAGTATGTCGGCACCTCTTCCCACTTCCCTTATATGCGTTGTAATTTCACATCCCAGACAAATGTTTCAATCAGTCCAATTTGTTAGAGGCAACCAGTCACTCATTTACATTACGTTTCCAGGGGACTACATTCACTGTACTCGATTTACATGACTATCTGACATGTCTGGCCAGTATACTTAATACTCATCTCCAATATAAATTGGAGAATTCAAACACCCATATTTTAAAAATATTTTCCATGACATTACAAATCCTAAATAATTTGGTTTGCTAATATTTATAAAATGTTTTTTTGCTTTTTTATATTCCTTCGACATGGGAAATACGTTTCAATATTGCTCTACATAAGGGAGATCCATCTTGTATCTTTGTTATATTTTGTCATATTTTGAGTGACTAAATGGTTGCCATAACAAAGACGTTGAGATTTTATCTATTAGAGATTATATTTACTAGATTCTTGTGTCGATCTTAGAAGCTATTTTTTATTGCCATATCTATATCTATCTTATCTGTGCAGCCTCTATGGTATGTGCCTAGCCTATAGTGTTCAAGGACCCGCCTGATAATACTTCGAGTTGAGCGATGAGCTCTTCATGTGTTGAAGGTACAATTTTCATTATCTTGGGGTCTGAGATAATTCTGCATTTCCAAATGGTCGGTTATCTCGGGGTGCAAGAATTTTTTTTTTTCGTGTCCCTTCTATGCTTCCGTACAGTGATGAACTGGGTAAGACTAGCAATTATTTTAGAGATTGACATGGAAAACGTCGCTGACAAACTGCAAGTTTCAGTCCTTGCTGCCATTCAATCGAAGGACCCGCCTGATAAAACCTCGAGTTGAGCGGTGAGCTCTCATGCGTTGGGAGCACAATTTTCATTATCTCGGGGTCCGAAATAATTCTGCATTCTCATTGGACGATTATCGCGGGGTTCGAGATAATTCTGAATTCTCATTGAAAGATTATATCGAGTTCCGAGATAATTCTGCAATCTAGGTTATTTGAGAGAAATCGGTTTGTTGCATAAGTTTTAGCGTGTGTATGTTTTGATGTGTCGGATTACTAAGTTGTTAACTTCAATACTTAGAATTTTGTTTGATCGTCGCTATATAGCTAAGATATTGCTGAACGCGACGTTAAACCTTAATTCTCTCTCTCTCCTTCTGCATTCTCATTGGCCGATGATCTCGGGGTCCGAGATAATTTGGGGATTTTTTTTGATTTTTTTATGTCCCTACTTGCTTCCGTACAATGATGATCTGGATAAGACTACCAATTATCTCAGTGACAAACTGCAAGTTCCAATCCTTGCTGGCATTCGATCAAAATGTAAAGGATTTAGCAAAACTAAGGTATAGAACATTGCATGTTGGCTGCTGGCTAGTATAAGTTCTAAGGTTAAAGGAAGCTGAAACGACCTTTTACGGACGAATACGTGGAATTCAGAGATCCGTATACTGTTACTTTATTCCCAATGATTTTTTTGAAGCCCTGATCCTTTCGCTATGTTTATCTGAAAACAGAGATTTGATTTAATATATCAGAAAGGAGAAGTGTAATAGTTTAGAGATTAAAGATGGATTTAGCTTGAGTACCGGATTGTAGAATAACCTTTCTTGTTTGCCAGCGCAGCGCATCCTATACATCGTGTCTAGCTTCATTGATTGACTCTTCCGAATAAATTACAACACATATTAGGGAAGTGGGAAGAGGTGCACAGAATAGTCTTCTGGTAAACCTATTCTAAAGCACATACCAAGAATCTAACGATTCGTGATATGTATTGTATCTCAGGTACGCTTTTATTGTACCTGTTCATGTGGCAACATGGATGATATGACCACACGGCCCCTAGCACCGGCATAAGCGGTATTAGATACAAATCTAGAGAGCTATGATGGAAATGCTCTGACAACTCGTATACTGGTAATTGGTGAGCTGTTTCGCTGTGACAACTCGTGCATTGGAGATTGGTGAGCTGTATCGTCGTCAGATGTAAATGACGACAATTAACACAAAAGACTAGTATGTAAGGCCCGATGTCGACCCAGCATCAACTTCCCACAAATGCCAACATATATCAAAGACCAAAAGGTCTGTACAGGGGGCGGGCATTCTCTACATTTGACAGTTGACTCTTTTGAGAGATGAGGGTTCGGGGTAACTGGGGCCCGAAAGTCGCAGTAGCGTGCTGTACGCATTCATTGAACACACCGTTTGGACGCATTCATTGAACTTTTTTGCATGATTTTCTCTCTCAGGTTCATGATCTGTTACACATGAATGAATCATTTGTAGACAGAATAAATTAACTCTATTGCTTTGATAGACCAAGGAAGCTTGAAATATCAAATGTCTGAAGAACCCTCATGGTTCCAGTTTTTAACTGCCCATAGTTCTTCGCAATTAGAAGAAGGCAAATAATCTTTCCATGACTAATATGATAAGGTGCGCATGTGAAGAGGTTACAGATAATGGGCGAATCTGGTATCCTTCCCAATTCTCTTAGGCCATATAACGTAGCGATGACAACCTGTATAATATACTTCCATTGTTTATCTTTTTCTTCAGGTATTAAAGGTTGAAATAAAGTCATGCAAATTCCTGGTGAGCCTCTCTGAAGAATGGCAGCCTCATTAAAGACTCGCGTATTGGAGAGATATCCACTTAAGTCTATACAAAAACTGCATGTCCGAAGGTACTAGAATAGATGAATCGTTAATGACCAGAGAAAAAGAATAAAGATTGGTGATACGGATTTGACCAATATCACGATGTCTTTCCAGCATCACTGAAAACCCGCTTCTTTTCTACAAGAAAATCATACCTTTGCATATTTACCTTTTTGCCTGCTTGGAGTTTGTTGTCCTATGAATTAGCTCTATCGATGATGGGCGCGGAAATCCTACTTGGACGGCGTTTCGGATCTGACGCTTGACTTACGAGGACCACAAACGGGTCCTTTCTTGGAATAATAAATAAATTGATCTATATTTACCATATTTACACCAGTTATCATCGATTAAAATATATCCTAGACTGAAGACATAGGAAAGCGACCCGATTAACGTACCGCAAATCAGGCAGGGAGCCACGCGTCAATGCATCTACCGATGCTTTAATTAATCTTCATTAATTGAGTTTTTCTTCCTCTCAAGAGCTCCGAGTGGTTACGGGGAGCTCTGGAGAGGGCCGAAGGGCTTCACAGAGTTGCGGAGAGCTCCTAAGATATTTAGGAGAACGTGCGCGAGGACCGAAGATCCCCGAATAGCTCTAAAGAGCTTTAGAGATTTCCGAAAGCGGAGACATTAACCATGGTGTACGTATCTCAAATAAAACCAAACTGTCTGGTCCGTTTAATTTAGGAAAACGTTTGAAACGACGCGTACCTGAAGCACAGAAACAGGAATCTATTGAGTCCAAAGATAGTACACACAAACAAATAAGTAATACGATATAGATGAAGAAATAGATATTACAGGTGAGAAATCCTTTTCCCAACCATTCACGATGGAAGTTGAGGGCCCTACTGGACGCCGGATAACCAAATGGACAGATGAGATATTACGAGGAGCCTATACCACATAGAGTTATCTAGTGTTATAGCAAATGGCAGCTCATGTTCGAGGATACGGTTCTGGTCGAAATGTTGTCAAATCGTATTGTAGAAATGGGCCTTTAAAAGGAGATGCTCTTTAGATGACGAATGTCAGGGACAAAGTCTAGCCTATTAATATTCGGACGCGCATTTAATATACTGTCTGGAAAGAGGAATTTGTCAATCCTACAAAAGAGGAGCTTAACGAAGAGGAAACGCCATTCTTCAAACGAAGTCTATGGTGATGATGAATGAGAGTATGTGGACAAAATGGACGATTTTATTCCCTCGATGGAGAAGAGAATTTCAAACGTATTACGATGAAGTTGTGAAATCGCATGAGATGATAGCAAGATTCAGATCTGACATTCAATATTCAGCCGTCGTTAAAAAATGACTTTCCGCGTGAATAATTAAAATAAGTATGTCGTATGAAAGCACCAATTGTAAAAATAATAGAAGCTCATGATTGTTCATTACAAGCGAGAAGCGATCAACAGTTTTTTAATGATGAGTACCTATGGCGAAATTTTTGAAATTTATTTCTCAGATATTATTTTTTTCCTGCTGCTTCTGTTGCGACGAATAATCGAGGGTCTAATAAGGTGCTGATCAGAAGGACTATTTGGGTACATGTGCATGACGTCATTTGTGTCAGCGCAGATTACTCATATTCTAGACGGGCAGCACCTGCTAAGACGTTTGTCGGGTTGTAGCACTTACATTAAAGTACTTCTTATCGAAATATGCAAATCTACACTTGATTAGAATATCGACGAGATATAATTACGTTTTGATGACCGCCTATGTGAATCTGCTAGCGGTCTGACGACTATATCAGCGAAGGCACGAACCTTATTATCTTCTGTCTGTGGAGTATCTATGTGAGGGTATAATTCATAATTTCTCTGTCCATATAATCTCATTGTTGAGGATACCTGCAATGTACATGTATCAATTCTATCAGGCCGCGTAAACCATGTCTGCCTACGAAAAATGAAAAATAGCATGTTTACCTTTAATAAAACTGAGCTAATGCCTCGGATTATTCTGTTACAAGATCACACAAGAAAACATATCAAAGAGACCGGAGTACTGCAGGCGGCGTATTGCAAATTTATACATAGTTTTTTGTTATCGTGTATCGTAGCTATGATAGTATACCGTAGTTATGATAAACTCATGCCAGATTGTGCCTGACATACTTGCCACCTCCAAAACAGTCCGCAATATGATAGGTACACATGTTTCTGGTATCAAAAGTTCAGTAAGAGCACAATACTTGGTTGATGTGATTGAATGGAGTTATCATGTTTCATGCAGATTATCCAGGAGAGAACAACAGGACAGAGAAAGAGATTGGGTATTGTCCCTGACAAGCTGGCCAGGTATTTGTACAGATTCAGTTACCTGTATCACCCTGGAGATGGAGCGAAGACAAGGCAGATATAGTTGACGTCAGATACCGGTCATTTCTGTATTCATATCGATGTGATAGATAAGAATGTCTTGGTGATTAGTGTCCCTTTCCGTATCCTTTTCTATTGCAACCAAGGAAGGACACTAGTGTCCAATGTGGAGAAATATGCCCTAGCTAGGTTAGAAGATAGGGACGGGACACTCCTAGACACCGAACATTCTTAACCTCCACACCGGCATACTTCAGCCCATTCATGTGCATCCAACATGTGTCATACTGCGATCGACGATTACAGGAGTACAAACTAGATAATAAATCTAGTCACTAGATCCATATTCTCGAATTTTGATGCGTATCTAGAAGACATAAATGGTGTAATATTTGTAGTATCCAAGATAAGTTCTCCCAAGATAATGTGCTTGGGATGATAGCTTGCATATTGATCTTCTATTACAATACATATAAGGGAAGTGGGAAGAGGTGCCGACATACTGACAGAGCCACATGACTTCACAGTATAGTCTTCTGGTTAATCTATTCTAAGGCACATACCAAGAACCAAGGAAGGCTTTCTATATTTAATTCAGAAGTAATTATTTTGAATCATCATATTTTAGGACAGTAAATGTCGTTTTCTTATTTGAGAAAATATATCTGTCCATGGGGTAAGAAAACAGCCATGGCCCCTTTCCCAAGCCATCGGCCCACAGCCGGCAGTTATCCATACTGCGCACTAAGACACAACCGGCCTGTCAGGTGAACGGCAAACAATGGTGACATACTGCGCACTCGTACGCACTCAGACGTCGATATTTTTAGGCCAATCAAATACAATTATTTGTTGAACACAAAATATGTGGTATTCACGTCTAACATATATTTGCTATTAACAAAAGTATTCTCGTAATATGCAACTATGTTCAAAACATAGTACAAAACAAATACGTAAGTGTTCGTAGCGGGTGAATATAGCTACAGCAGTTAAAATATTGAAATACTCAAATGTGTATCTGATCGGAGTAAATCGCTTCAAAAATGTCGAAAAACAGAGACAGTTGACTATTATATAGGCACGGACTTACTCCGTGTCCAAGTCTGTATCTGTTGTAACCTCCTCCGCAGCATCCTTGAAAAGGGCGGAGTATTTGTCTCCCTTTGCCTGGTAATTCGTGTGTCTGGCGTATCCAAGGTACCAGAGAATGCTGGCAACATGGGCACAACACCCGACTGTCCGTGCTCCGGCCTTACATTCACAATACCAGCCAACTATAGGATCATCTTCCGACGACGCATACTTGATCCACAAGAAATACTGTTTGGATAAAGTATGACGCGATTGCATCCTGGCGCAGACAATGTCGTCGCAGGCGTCATGAATAGATACTTGTAGATTCCCTTCGGCGAGGTGTTGATCAACATACATCGGAGCTTGTTTCAGCTGATAGACATCAAATGTGAGACTTCGCAGATATTCTTCGGTTAACTTTGGAAACTCAGTTGTGCATTAGTTGTCCTCCAGTGGCAGCCAGGACCTCGACCTCTTTTTCAAAGACTTATCTTCGAGAATTTGGTTCTGTAGTGCATTCGGCTGTTTGGACATTTGCAACATCTTGGCAGCAATAGCACAATCTTCCGGCTTGATGGTTTGCAGAGGAGGCCTGAAGCGGTTGCAGATAGCGACCACAATATTAATGTACTCCTTCAGGTTTGGAATATCACGGTTGCAAACAACCTTCGCCAGGTAATTGAACGTTTTCAGGCGTGCATTCACCGATTCCACTGCCCAGCGAATCTTGGTAACCAGCCGGGAAGCGTTTCCAGATTCGGTGTCGAACTGCTTCTGTGCTTTGCCAAGGAAGTTGGGCGATTCAGTGTTGAATCCTGCTTCTTGTAAGAAATCCAATCCATCATGGAATTCACGATCAAGGATAAGGATATCTTGCTTCTTGAACCACTTCATCATGTTTTCCTCGTTGCATCTCATCATATGTTGAACGATGGATGCATCGTTGTTACGTCCGTCAGCAAAGTATGGGCCTAAAATGCTGATGATGTATCCATCTGTTGACGTTACAACCATTGGTTTGACGAGTGGACGATGCTTGTGCATGGAAAAGAATCTTCGTTGAAACTGGTACTTGCTACTCGTCTGCATGTAAATGTATGTTCCATCCAGAATTGCGATGATGGCACTTGAGATGAAATTGCTGAAGAGCTGAGTGGAAAAATCTGTTGTGTGACGTTCCAGGATGCCGCCTCTGGAGATGTGATGGAATCCAAGGTATGAAGGTACAAAGTCACTGCACACCGCCCGCTTAGCTTGCTGGGTGACTTTGGATACGCTTCTGGTACTTTTCATACCAAAAAGGGTTCCAAGCAATCTGCAAAACGTATAAGTATGAGATCTTATATTAATGTGCATATATGAATATTAGAAATCCAAAATGAAGAAAAACGGACAACAAATATCAAGGAATAGGAGATTTTATGCATTATTGCTCACCTATGGAAAGGTCCTGTGCGTAGCTTTACCAGAAGCACTCCAAGCGCAGTTCGTACAGACCTCGTTGGCGACCTTTTAAGTGACACAATTGAGGAAACGAATATGTCGAACTGCTCTCTTGTAAGGCCGGTAAGATTGTTCATTTCCTCGTCTGTAAAATCTGATTCGTCGAAATCCACTCGCCTATGCTGATTGGAAGAAGCTTTTTTCCGAAGATTTTTCAGCAGTAGGACCAACTCAGATGAGGTAAAATGGTGGACGTGGTTTTACGCATTAGACTTTGTCCAGGGTGCTGTTGGATTTCAATCGCTTGCCCTCTAAATGTACAGCACAGCAACGTACACCCGCAGGTACTAGAATCCCTTGTGTAGTAAACACATCCAGGCGGGCAGTTTCTGGCATAACAACAAACTTTCCTGGTGATTTCCTACACGCACAACATAACCGATGTGTTTTGCCCATAGAGCAAATGGGTAAAGTTATGACATCCTCAGATCTCTCAGTAGACCGATTTGCTGTCCGTTGGTCGACATCCTCCTCAGTAGCCTCTCCTCGGGATTTGTAAAACCGTTGCCTACATGCGTTGCACTGAACACCACCAATAGCTAAATGTGTTCCCTTGTTTCTGTAGTAGGTGTGTTGCTCAACAGTAACTTTCCTGGTTTGGCCGGATTTGGTGCGTTTTTTACACACTACGCAGTTAGGCGACATTTTTATCGTGCATACAGAAATATAACATCGAAACTGAATAGATATGTCACATCCTACAGTCCATTAACAGTTAATACACAATAATATAGGGAATATTCAGTAATCTGTAATCTGTGTGCGCTCTGTGGTGATTTATGAACCGGTAAGTTCACCACTAATGAAGAGCTTCAATGCGTGTACCAATCAAGAACGATCACATGGTCATGAAATTATTTGTCGTTTACAATAATTCCACGAAATATTAAAGTTGTTCATTTTATATTTATTCTATCTGGGTGAAGAAAATGTCAAAAATAATATAAAAAACTGGGAAAAGGGATCACCTTAAAATGATAAAAATGGGGCTCGAACACCCAACGATGAAAAACGGCCAGTCACCGGGCTCAAGTGCAGTGTCTAACCTATTGAGCTATTTTATATCCACAGAATTGCTTTACTAATTCGTAAACACATTTGTGGCAACAAGGCCACCATTAGAAAAAAAATTTAATTTCATTTTTTAGTGGTCAAGGCAAGTCAGAACCAAAATATATTTATGGTTAAACTGTGTAGAATTGTTATAGGAATTGAATGAATTCGCTTTCATTCTGGTTCTCGGCTGCCTACTATACCAATTTCTTTCCAAAAGAGCTTAAAATACGTCCAATTTATTGAAAATGAGCTTTCGACACGTTTTTAACTTGCAATCCGATCCTTCCTCGAAACAAACTTACCTGGTTTTCTTTAAATATTGAAACTTAAGGATGTGTATTAGGGAGTATTGCTTCAAAAATAACAGTTCCATAACATTTTTCAAAAGGGCCTAGCTGTGGGCCGATTACTAGTTAAAGGGGCCATGGCTCAAATTTACTTCGTACATTTCATTATTTTTTAATTCTCACTCCATGCACAGATAATATGTCTTAAAACAAGAAAAGGACATTTTATGTTCTAAAATATTTCAAATCAATCAAAAGTAGTGATTCTACATTAAGTATTGAAGGCAAATATGAAATCTATGACCAAACGCAAATTAGGGGAATTATATTAGGTAAGAAAGAATATTATTTCACTCCTGTATTCTGAAAAATGTACGAAAATATTCTTCTCTCCGCAATCGCAACAAAATTCCAGAATACAGATCTACTTTCTACATTTATTAAACAGAAGATTTTTTTGTTCGCAAAAGAAAAAAACGAGCTTTGTTTCAATTTTTTTATTCTTAGAAAATGTCGAGCGTTTTTGCTGTCCAGGTGAACCCACCATATTCTTTCGTTTTTTGTGCAGGAAAATTATATTGGACAGGAAAATAATACTTCTGGAAATATCACATGCATGTGTACGTACAATACATCAGATATTTCTATAGCGAGACGACCTTCATTGCATGGAACCTTTGCCATAATGATTGTCGATGTAACCGAGTAATGAATACCATAGATGTATGCATACATCTGCAGTGTACAGTTGGGATCTTTATTATCTCCTCCGGGCATGCTTCATCGGGTAAATAATGACGCTTTGAGGACCCGAGGCGGGTATACTCATCCTCATCAGAGGATATCCTATCATTTGCGTATCTTGAACAGATCGTATATGTATAGATGGTCTGATTATCTGTTCATCATCCTCAGAGGATTCGTACTATCCGCCGCGATTTCTACTATCCCCATATAGTTCCTCTGAGGTCACAATTTGGGGTCCAGGGATTCGACTTCCGATAAAACTTAATTGGCCATTATACATAACTGGATGAAAAATGGTTTGGGATATATTTTAAAATGTTTCTATATTGTTCAACCCTGAACAATACCGAAACAACCTTTTAAAATTTTAATAGTGAAAATCTGGGCTGGTTTCGTTGCCTGATTCCTAAATTCGCTGACTTTATCGGAATGACTTTATCTCTCTCAATAGCATCTAGACGAAATCGTGAGGAATGTATTCTGACTTTTCTTTCCGTGTACAAATACACGGAATCCACAGATAGATCCGTAAACTGTCACCGAATTCGCAAATGATTATTGAAACCCTGGTCTTTCTGGTATATTGAAACAAATATTTCTTTTCAGATAATCGTAACGTATCCTACGTGTAAAATTATAAATTAAAAAGCGATTACACTTGACGCAGGGCATTCTATCGGTATGTTATAAAAAGCTATTTTTTTCTCCTGTCTATAGCGTCAGTAATCGACACTTCCGAATAAAGAAATTTTCTACAGTTGACGGCTGGATCTTGTGAGAATGCCACAGTACGGTGCTGAAGGGAAGAAAAAGACAGGTTCTTGTCATGTGTTTAGAAATATACAGTCAGTACATTTGTTTGTGGGGTCATATGACCTCTTGTCAGTAACTCGGCTTTGTTTTCCACCACCCGTTTAATGTTACGTTTGATCTGTTGACAACTTCAGTTCTCTTATTGAATCGAATACGGAGAATTTCATTGTCTTACCGAGAAGCTAGGTGTGTGGTTCATAAGGGACCGTAAAGCTAGCTGTTTGGCTCGAATGGGGCCGTATGAACACTATATAAATAATTCGAGGTCTCCGTGATATGCGTACGATCCGTCACAGTCAAGGCGTATCTGAGATGCACTTTTAAATAAAATTGTCGAATTCGTTTGATACGAATTTCAGCACAGAACACTATGATATTTGGCTATTTCGTCAGTTTCATTGAAAAATCCTGATCGTTCCTCTCTTGCAAGAAAACATGTATTATATATATTCTATTTTATACGTGTCTGGATACGGTGCTGACAACATGATGTTTTATAGACCAAGGTTATCTATTCAATGGCGAACATGGAGCCTGAATTTATTGCCATTAGTACTTCCGGAACACGAGGGAACGCGTAGCAGTCAAAAAGATGATGTGTTGTAATATGATAATTTATGGATGACGGTCACGTAGTGAATGTCGAACTTATGGAGAAACTGTCACTATTGTGATGTTGCGTTTAATTAATAGAAGCTCGGCATACCTGCATGCCAAATAACATTTCCTCTATACTACACTGGTATTTTTACCATGTTTACCGTGTTTTTTAACTACTCATATACGGTAAAACCTGATCATATACTATCAGCTTCATGTAATGGCGCCAGGCCTTGTGATAATGGAAATAAAAGTGAATCGTGTTAAAGTAGAATTGGAATGACATACGGGTAACCGGTTTGCATGGTGTTTATCTTTCACCGGGCTTTGAACCTGAGCTATATGGATGATATCTTTCCTCTGTCAAATCCGATCTTCTCCATGCTGAGCCGACCGTGCTGTCACATACATCATAGATCAATCCGATCTTCTCCATGCTGAGCCGATCGTGCTGTCACATACATCATAGATCAATCCGATCTTCTCCATGCTGAGCCGACCGTGCTGTCACATACATCATAGATCAATCCGATCTTCTCCATGCTGAGCCGATCGTGCTGTCACATACATCATAGATCAATCCGATCTTCTCCATGCTGAGCCGATCGTGCTGTCACATACATCATAGATCAATCCGATCTTCTCCATGCTGAGCCGATCGTGCTGTCACATACATCATAGATCAATCCGATCTTCTCCATGCTGAGCCGATCGTGCTGTCACATACATCAAAGATCAATCCGATCTTCTCCATGCTGAGCCGATCGTGCTGTCACATACATCATAGATCAATCCGATCTTCTCCATGCTGAGCCGATCGTGCTGTCACATACATCATAGATCAATCCGATCTTCTCCATGCTGAGCCGACCGTGCTGTCACATACATCAAAAGATCAATCCGATCTTCTCCATGCTGAGCCGACCGTGCTGTCACATACATCATAGATCAATCCGATCTTCTCCATGCTGAGCCGACCGTGCTGTCACATACATCATAGATCAATCCGATCTTCTCCATGCTGAGCCGACCGTGCTGTCACATACATCATAGATCAATCCGATCTTCTCCATGCTGAGCCGACCGTGCTGTCACATACATCATAGATCAATCCGATCTTCTCCATGCTGAGCCGACCGTGCTGTCACATAGATCAATCCGATCTTCTCCATGCTGAGCCGACCGTGCTGTCACATACATCATAGATCAATCCGATCTTCTCCATGCTGAGCCG
>JAVTVY010010311.1:0-43046 GCA_036873755.1 Hanleya hanleyi | reverse complement strand
AGCCGTGACACGTAGCAAGTCAGCGCGACGAACACGACGCCGGACACAACCACCCAAGGTCTGGAACACCTATTAAAACCCGGTGCAGAAGCAGGACAGCTCAGTCGCCATGTTTTACCTCACCCTACCCAGTAACAGTTCGCTGGATGTGTTTCCTGACAACACCGTGGCCAAGTATGTGACTCAATTACCACAACCGTTGCATTTACCTGGCCGGTGGGAATGTGGACTGGTTGATTTTCAGTACCCTTACTCGTGGTACAACGTGCGAGCCAATGAAGTGTGGTACGATGTGACCTACGAAGGAAAAGACACCCGACTCACTCTCCCTGAAGGCCAATACGATACTCCCAAGGAATTCATGGGTGGGCTGTCAAGACTGTTGCATTATAAGGCTCTACGGGAGGTCACAAATACTTCAAGACCCATCAAAGCCTATCCCTTCAAGAATCACGTGAACTTCGATTACAACGCACACAACGACAAGGCAGAGCTTATCGTCACCGCCAACGCGAGTGTCGTACTGAGTCCTATCCTACAGCAAATGCTGGGTTTCGATCTACAGACGTTCGCTGGTCCCACCGAACAGCATGGCGAGATCCCGATGGATATGAAGTCGGGTATGTACGGACTCTACGTCTACTCGGACGTGGTGGACAACCACATCGTGGGCGATATCAACCCACCTCTGTTACGGGTGGTGCCCATTAAAAAGTTGTATGGAGATCAAGTGACCCACAGTTTCACCCACATGCTCTACCTGCCTGTACGACAAACCCACATCAACACGATCACGGTGGATATAAGAGATGACACGGGACGACCGGTGGCATTCGAACGCGAGAAAGTGGTGGTGACACTTCATTTTCGACAAGCACGTGCTCCCCACTTTGTATAATGAAGGTGCCTTACGAGTGCGATGCACGCAGCTATATGGACTATTATGCCCAACAGGCCGGGGGTGGCTTTCCGGTGTTTAGTGGTGCGCGCATGCAACGTGGACATGGACTGGGGAACATACTCGGGAGCATCGTCAAAACGTTCCTGCCCTTGGTGACGCGTGGGGTGAAAGCAATCGGCAAACAAGCGGTACGCAGTGGACTGGAAGTGGCCGGTGATGTCTTGGGGGGTACGGCACCCAAAGAAGCCTTGAAACGGCGGGCCAAAGAAGTGGGAGGCGTCTTGGTGGCCAAAGCACGACGCACCGTAGGGAATAAAAGAGCTGCCCCACCGAGACCACGCACCAGTCGACGACCGACCCAGCGACGACGCACATCGAAGAAGACCCGGGATATCTTTTCTTAAAACATGGCCTTGATCCACGCCGAGTCTTGCCCCTCCACCAACAGTGAATTTGATTTGTGGACCGTGCCGCCCACACAGACCAGTGCCGAACAAGGATTATGGGTGGAGCATCTCCCGCTGTCCAGCATCAACGCAACAGGGCCCATTGAGCTCACCATCAGTAATGCGGATACGACCTATGTGGATTTAGCCCATACCTACTTGTATGTGAAAGCCAAGATCGTCAGTGGAGATGGCACCAGAATCGTCGACCAAGCAACGGTGGGCCCCACGAATCTCTGGCTGCACTCGATGTTTCAACAGGTGGATATATTTCTCAGCGACAAACTCATCAGTGACTCGACCAACACGTACCCTATCGAGCCTACATCGAGACGCTGTTGTCGCATGGACGAGAGGCTAAAAAATCTCAACTGACAGCCGCTTTATTCTACCAGGACAAAGCCGAGCACATGGGCGCAGAGAACGACAATACGGGATATAGCCAACGGAAGGCTTTGACCGCGAACGGCGTCTCGGTGGATATGATCGGTCGACTGCACGCAGACATGTTCATGCAAGACCGATACCTCTTGAACAAGGTTCCCATCAAAATCCGACTGATACGGGCGCCTCCGACCTTCGCCTTGATGGCCACTAACGTAGAGGCGCATGTAGCTGACTATAAGATTGTCATCGAAGACGCAGTCCTGTATGTCCGAAAAGTGAAACCGAATCCAGCCGTTCAATTGGGACACAAAATTGGAAACAAAACCAGCCCAGTACCCTATCCGACGTGTGCAAACCAAAGTGTTCTCTGTGTCTGCTGGAAATATGAGCGCCAACAAAGACAACCTGTTCCTGGGGGAACTACCCAAGCGATTGATCCTGGCCTGTGTGGAAAATACCAGTTTCAGTGGAGCCTACCCAGAGAATCCGTTTGACTTTAAACATTTCGGCATCAATTTTGTGGTCCTGCATGTGGATGGACAACAGGTGCCAGCCACGGCCTTAACCCCGAACTTTGGGCGCGCGAATTTCATTCGAGCCTATCAGAGCCTGTTTACAGCCACCGGTCAAATCAACCAGGACGAAGGGAATTTCATCAGTCGGGCGGACTACGGGCACGGATACACGTTGTTCTGTTTCGATCTGACCCCCACCTTAGAGAACGACCATCAGCTGGCCCTGGCCAAGCAAGGCAATTTACGGTTGGAAATCCACTTTCAACGAGCCCTCCGGAGCACCGTGAATGTGATCTGCTACGCCGAGTTTGACAACATCATTCAAGTGGACAAGGCGCGCAACGTGCTACGTGACTTCTCCACCTAACATGGATACAGAGCAGATAACCACCGTGCTGGAGAATGACCCAGAGACACGTAGGGTCTTTCAAGGGGTGTTCGCCCGAGATGTGTTCCCATTAGACCGTGTGTATCCTGCTGCTTACGTTCTCAACACGGACCCGATGGATCGGCCCGGTGAACATTGGGTGGCCGTGTACTTGACAGAACAGCAGGGTGAATACTTTGACCCGTACGGCCTGCCACCCCTCCATCCCGATTTAACAGACTTCATGGATCAAGGCACAGAGACGTGGTGTTGGAACAGTCAAACGTTGCAAAGCCTGACCAGTGGCGTGTGCGGACAATATTGCTTGTTTTACCTGTACCATCGATGCCGGGGAAGACCCTTATCTACCATCGTACAGATGTTTGACGAGTACCCCAAGGCTGAGGACCGCGATGTACTCGTCTATGACTGGGCCGCCCATCATTTCAATGTACAAGTCCCGTTCTGGGCTTGAATTCTTTCAATGTACACACTCCCGCTGTTCTGGGCTTAAGTTTATAAGCCCCCCTGTTCTGGGCTTCAGTTAATTACGAGCCCCTTGTTCTGGGCTTGAGTTTTCACGTGGTTGTTCTCACGTTGTTGTTGTTACTGAATAAAAAGCAAAATGAGATCTCACCAAAAAACCCTGTCTTGTGTGTTTTTATTCATAATGCATCAATGCCCAATGTGGAGATTCAGTGAAACTGAAATCAGTGGTGTAGGATGAGGCCAAAATGTAACCCATCAAGGTTAGAATGCAAGAGCACTATGGTAAAAATAGAGAGCCAATGAAATCAGCCCATGGCGGTGATGACGCGCGCGCGCGCTGCGGCCGGGGCGGGGCGGGGCGGGGCGGGGAAACACCCCGGCGGTTGAACATACGGACGTGTAAGGGGAAACATTTGGAACTCTTTCAGTGCTCGGGATGTGACCCATCAATACCCAGAAACCCAACATAGGTGTTAACACCATGATATAACCTGCTCGGAGCATGGTTAGTACGAATGTTTCGGTGGTGGTGGTGTTCAATAAAAAACTTCATGAAAACCCAAGTGAAGTTCAAATATTTATTAAGGTGAACATTTTAAGAATGTATGTACAAGTATATAAGAACGTTGCAAACAAGAATTGAGGTGAACGTATGTATAGAGAGAGAAATCACAGTGGAGTATATAACAGTTAAACCGAGTCATCGAACTGACGTATATCGAGTACTTATTCAAAAGAATGACAAACAAGTTCATGGTGTAATGTATATAGAGAGTAATTTAGAGTCCAAATATGTATGTCCATTAGAATTCACAGGTCCGGGTATAAGATAATATATGTTCACAAGTCCAGGTAAGTGGTACTGATGCCATCGGCCAGGACTTTCCGTTTCGGGTAAAAGAAAGTAAAGGCGTCTCGTTGCTGGATGTACGTCCGCATCTGGTGGTCCACCACGCGAAATCCTCGGTTAGTGCCACTCGCACTGGGCTGGCTTTGCAGCACGTTCAAGTACAAGGCTTTGTCGATGTTGGGATCGCGCCGGTTCACCCCTTTGCAGCTAAACTTATTTTCGTCTCCCCCGTAACAGTAATACGTCTTGGAGGAGAGCGCAATCATAGCATCCCTACTCCACTCCAGCTTGAAGAGCCCGGGTGTACGCTTATCATACTGGTAATGGTCACGTCGAGGTAACCACTGGTCCCGTTCCACCTCATACTGGGCCCGTAACTCCGGTTTCACCAGGGAGTCCCAATCCGCATTAGAGACGGCCATGTAGGCCGAGTCCGTATCCATCTCCATGAGTTGCCAGTCTGATGGATTAAAATAGACACCCATGAAGTCATAGAGAAACTGCAGCATCCTCAGCTTGGCCACCTGGTATACCATACATCCAATCTGCAGGGGTAGGTTGTACCGGATAGTCTTTTTAGCTAAAGTGATTTCATACGTGTCGTCATCGATGACCTCCACGGACCGACACAGAGGAGAATTCACTTTTTTGCGGGCTTGAGTAGTAGTACAAATGTTCACGTTCACGTGCTTATCCTGGTTGGTGACCGTTTTCCCATAATAGCCATTGCCCGTCAATTTCCACGATTCACCGATGATGGCCTTACTCGGGTCTTGGTCCCCTTGACGACGGGCAGACGTCACAATGTCGGCATTCTGCGCAAAACAGGCGTGGGGTACGTACTGTATCACTTGGTATATTTTCGTAATTTCCAGACCGTGGCTCATGTACCACTGCAGCAGCGGAGTGCCCAGCAAGATTTTCTCTGCCCACATACTACCAATCAACATGCGTCTAGGTCGAGGCAAACACTCGTGTTGATCCGCATAGGCCCCCATGGTGTCCCCAATATCATCTCGACCCACCAAAGATGGGCGGGCACTGGGCGAAGAGAGGTTTGAGAGTGTCGGGAACATGCAAATCACATTCGACAAAGCCGTAGAGGTCCCCCGAACGAATGGCGTCGAACATCTGTGGTAGACTCAGCAGTGGGCGACGACTCAACGGGTACTCGCGCTCTTTTAGGAAACGCCGTAAATGAGGCAGGGCCTGGCACATGGTGTGAAATTCACACTCCCACATTTCAATCAGATGGTAACCTCTCTCTTTCACATAATCACCGTTCTCCACCACTTCTTCCCGTAATTCTTCCGGTGTTTTTCCACGTCGGTCGTTGAAACGTCCAGCGCTGAAATGACATCCGTGGCCATGCCAATAGCAACCTTAAAATTGGAATACGGTCGGTGTCCTACCCACCAGGGCAAACCCATCGACGGGGAGTCGACGATCTCCTATGCGCTTCTCTGTGGCGTTGGTCTGATGGCGTATAGTAACTCCCCGTCGATAGGCTTCCCAATCTAACCACTGGTCAGCCAGATGCTTGTAAGAAGCGCGTTGCGGTGTAAAATGCCGCCCTTCTGCCAACCAACGTGTATAATGTCCACTGGGCATAGGTTGGGCCAGAGACCACAGGTACAAGGCATTGGCATCGAAACCGATGATCTTAGCACAGGGTTTTCCACCGGGGAGAGTAGTGACGTCCTTCTCGTGATAACGGTGGAAAATAAGACTCGGTCCACCCACAATGTTCTGCTTTAGACAATCATGCATGTCCGCATCTTTTTGCTGTATCAGCGAGAAGTACGTAGGACACGCTTGAAAAAGATGGCGAAGCGCCAGACCCGGTAAACTCAAGCATTCCTTGAAGATGTCGACATGCATCTCACGACGAAACAGTTGAACCATTTTCTCAGCCGCTTCCAGGAAAGGAACCACATCTAGGTTATTATACCATATCAAGAAATCTCGCAAGGTCTGCATGTGTTGGTCGTTCCATACCTGCTCTAGTTCCCGGTACGCGTCTTCCGGACATTCCACTTGCTTCAAATCGTCAAAGAAGGCGTCCCGGGGTGGCAACTGTGTTTCCTCCAAACGGTCGAGCGTCGATATATACGTGTAAGGGAACCTCCCTTTCGTTTGTGCACAGTCATACGCCTTCACCCACTGATCATAACTATAATTAGGAGCTAAGTAGTTCCGTACATCCAGGAAACGGAGTGATGTGGTAGTGAGGGCCATATGATTATTGATCTTCTTGATGACGGACTTGATGGTATTCGCCTGGGCCAAGTAAGGGTAGAGAAATTCCTTCACCATGTTCAAATCATAGCGCCCCGAGTTGAAACCCAGCACCGGTAACTGGCCTAGGTATTGTAGGAAGCGCGCTTTCAATTTCTCCGCATACGGTTTGGGTAAAAGCACATCCTGCGACTGCATGGGCTCCGACTGCGACTCCGACTCCGACTCGGACTCTTCATCATCATCACTAAACGATACACCCGGTATAGGAATCCGATCGTCCAGTTGGTCCAGTACGTCCTGGAACTTGGACACCAACAATTCCGTACTGGCAGCACTGACTTCCTCTAAATACTCCATCATGCGGGTGATCAACTCATGGGAATCCCCGGTAGACACGAAACAGATGGGTGCAGCGTCATAGCCAGGTACGTTGCTGGAAATGCTGACACTGAGGGGAATATGGCGCTGCGTCCACTGTGTTTTCGCAGAAAACAGGTCCATGGGCTCCAACAGGGCCTCAAAATCATAACACGCCCGGTAGGGAAAATAACGGTCCGCCTCCGGTATGATGAGACCCTCATCGGCCAGTTCCTCGAAAATAGTAGGCGTATTATGATACACACCACCAGGATATACTCGCTTCACAGCGTTCGTACAGATTTTCTCGTGTTGATGTAAGTTGGTGGAACGGTGAAACACCCGATGGCATTGGGCGCAACTGTAAGACTGAGCGTACTGGCTCATATTGTAGATCAGCAAAAAATGACTCACGCCATTGTAGTCGAAAACATTGACTTTCATTGTAGAAGCATACCGTTCTGTTGAACGACGAACCAATTCAGCCACAAATGTATCCTCCTCGCATTGTAATCGGTATACAAAGATATTGATGTTGAACAGTGTTTCCACGTCATCCAAATTCTTGAACGGGACTCCACGGAAGTGCCGCTCATCCAAGTCTTGCTGCTCTAAGTACTGTTCCCAATAGTCATTGGCCACTGTGTCACAAGCCCGAGGATTACACTCGTCCACATGCACGGCCAAACACCGAAACAAACATTTCCGGTCTTTGTAGGGCCCATGTACCCCTGCCGTTAATGCATACAGTCCGTGTCGATGAAGCAGCCAAGGAGGGAGTAGTACAAGAGCACCGATAGGATGATCTCTCATTTTCGTGACGAAAAATGTGACGTTGGTCACCATTTCCACAAGCCATTGGGTATTGGGGCGTTGCAACCGGGCCCATTCCAATGGGTCCAACGTAGTCAATTGGTCGAGGAGTGGCTCCAGGGAAATCGCATCCGTCACCGTGAACGGCTGGTCAAACACATAGGTATTATTGCTGGGATAATAATACCGCACCTGGTCCGTCTCCTTGTGCCGTAAAATATACCCGAATGTCATATTCAACTTGAGCGCTGTGACCTGGTCTCTGAAAATGTTCTCAGCGTAGGTAGACAAATACGTGAGGTCCTGCAGTCGAAAGTTATACAAGTCCAATAGACGACGGTCACGGTGAAAACAATGGCGTATGGTAGCCCAGTGTCGTTGATAAATCTCCCTCACACGCTCGTCTTCAGGCAAGACTTCAACCGGAGGTGCTGCTGGGTCCCATGGAAAATCTTCTCCACGTCTCATGCTTTCTCTCCTCCTCTCATCCAAACACGCTGGTCAGGCAGGCAGGCAGGCAGGCAGGCTGGTCAGGCTGGTCAGGCAGGCAGTCAGGCTGGACTGGCAGGTCAGGCAGGCAGGCAGGCTGGTCAGGCAGGCAGGCAGGCAGGCAGGCTGGTCAGGCAGGTCAGGTAAGTCAGAGAGCTCCGCAAGGTAGTGCAATGAATACACCCAATCCACTAAAAATCACCTCCTTTTATACGTTTTTCTCATGCCGCCATCTTGTACACCGCCATCTTGTATTACAACATGGCCGCCAATGCCGCCATCTTGTATCTTGTACAACATGGCCGCCAATGCCGCCATCGTTGTACAACATGGCCGCCAATGCCGCCATCTTGTATTACAACATGGCCGCCAATGCCGCCATCTTGCCGCCATCTTGTATTACAACATGGCCGCCAATGCCGCCATCTTGTATTACAACATGGCCGCCAATGCCGCCATCTTGTATTACAACATGGCCGCCAATGCCGCCATCTTGTATTACAACATGGCCGCCAATGCCGCCATCTTGTATTACAACATGGCCGCCAATGCCGCCATCTTGTATTACAACATGGCCGCCAATGCCGCCATCTTGTATTACAACATGGCCGCCAAGGCCGCCATCTTGGTACCACACTTGACCTCAGTGACCCCTGTGACGTTATAGTTACATCCGGGTGAAATGTTCCTCAATTTACTGTATGACTACTACTTGGCGGGAAATTTATTAACACTGCGAGAATGAGGGCCAGAAATTTATTGTCGACCAGGACCAATGTTTTTCTTCCGACTCAAACACTGCGAGAGTAGTGTCGGGAAATTTATTCAAACACTGTGAGAGTAGGGGCAAGAAATTTATTGTCGACCGTCATTGTCATCCAGGACCAATGTTTTCTGCTCGGACTTAAACACTGCGAGAATAATTAAGGGCGGGAAATTTATTCAAACACTGCTAGGGAAGTGGCGGGAAATTTATTATCGACCGTCATTGTCAACCAGCACCAATGTTTTCTTTCGGACTTACGTACTGCGCGAGTAGGGGCAAGCACCGAACTTTTCCTTCGGACTAAAAACACCGAGAGTGAGGGCAAGAAATTTATCGTCGACCGTCATTGTCGACCAGGACCAAGGTTTTCTACCCGCACTCAAACAATGCGAGAGTAGGGGCAAGAAATTTATTGTCGACCGTCATTGTCGACCAGGACCAATGTTCTTATTCGAGACTCAAACACTGCGAGAGTAGTGATGGAAAATTCATTCAAACACTGCAGGAGAAGTGGCGGGAAATTTATTGTCGACCGCCATTGTCAACGAGGACCAATGTTTTCTGCTCGAACTTAAACACTGCGAGAGTAAGGGCGGGAAATTTATTGTCGACCGTCATTGTCGACCAGGACCAATGTTTTCCTTCCGACTCAAACACTGCGAGAGTAGTGGCGGGAAATTTATTCAAACACTGTGAGAGTAGGGGCAAGAATTTTTTTGTCGACCGTCATTGTTGACTAGGACCAATGTTTTTATTCGGTCTCAAACACTGCGAGATTAGTGGTGGAAAATCTATTCAAACATTGCGAGAGAAGTGGCGGGAAATTTATTGTCGACTGTCATTGTCAACCAGGACCAAGGTTTTCGTTCCGACTAAAACACTGCGAGAGTGAGGGCAAGAAATTTTTTGTCGACCGTCATTGTCGATCAGGACCAATGTTTTCCTTCGGACTCAAACATTGCAACAGTAGCTGCGGGAAATTTATTCAAACACTGGGAGGGGAGGGGCAGGAAATTTACTTTTGACAGTTATCATTTGGACTAAAACACTGCTCCAAGATAAGGGGCAAGAATATATACTGTTGCAAGAGTAGGGTGAGAAACTTATTATGAACCTCCAATATTTTGGGAACTGGGGGCATGGCGGGTCCACCCTATGCCGACGACAAATACATTTCCCTGGTGGTAATTCGAACATCTCCATGGCGCACTTATTATTACCTTTGTGCCCTATTGGACCTTTATTAACTTGAGAAAAAGGGCCGCCATGAATAAAAATACCATAATCGATGTTGTGATCATCATCCCCTGTATACACGGGGTCTATTATGACGGAAATGTCCATCTTCTTAACCCTCGATTTCAGGTGATTTTGAGGCTCCATAGGGATAATTTTAAGGTCTGTAATTAAGTTTTGACCGACGAAAATGGCCATTTAATCTGCCATTTCTGTATTTTTATTGATGGCGAAAGCTCGGCTTTTCCCGGGAGAGGGAGGAGTTTATTTTGCAAAACGGGGGTTGATTGGTCAATCGATGCAGCCACTAGCGTTTGATCACAACCCACCGCAGAATTTCTGCGAAATGTGGCCAGGTTATGTGGCAAGGCCGAACCTTGCAAGGGGAAGTTGTGATACTCTGAAACTGATATTCACAGATATCATAGCAATGTGAAAGAGATTCTTCGCTGTATGTATTCGATGAAGCCGCATTCATTCCCCTCGATATTTCTGCAATTATCAACAACACTCGCATCACCGTGAATGCATGTTGAGTTAATGAGCATTGTTATTTCACTTCCCGAAATTATACTCACTACATGTGGTCACCACCAAGATATCTGAAATAACATAACCACGTACTGTCAATTCGGTCGATTAGAATGTATTGGTTGAAGCACTGTGGGTCAGTATTGGTTAAAATACTGTAAGTGTATTGGTTCAAGAAGGTAAAGAGATTGGTTCTATTATATAAGGCGTATTGGTTAGCACTGTCTGTGAGAGTATTGTTTCCAATAGTGGTGAACCAATACTCGTTCGAAACATTAATTTGTGAGCAGACTGGTTCGAATAAGTCTGTCCGTTTTAATTAGTCGTATACTGTGGAGCTTGTAAAACAGCATCAATTCTCTTTTTTTCACGGGTGTAATAATACTTGTGTCACGTACTGAGTCTCAATTTCGTCATGTTACTGTTCTCACGGACAATGATCATTAAGGCCGTGTAAGGTGATAACAGGCGACTCATGGGTGTGTCGACTTGTCCAATCAACTATCGAATGTCAAACCGTACACACCATTTTTATGACCTAAAATGGCTTCATTGACCTTTGCCCGCGAGAACATCAATACAACATGACGCCATCGTATGCAATTTGGCCTCAGTACATGAAACACGTATTATGGCGTTTTATATAATACGAATTGAAACGTTATTTAACACGTGATGGTTGTTGTTGTCTCTACTACTATTGCAAGACATACTGAAGGTAATTGTTGTCTCTACTACCACATGAGTTACTGAATGCGATTGTTGTCAACGCTACTATCCCAAGAGTCACTGCAGACGGTTTTAGCGACTGCTACCATAGCACGATTTACCACAGTCGATTGTTGTCACTGCTGCTACCGCAATATTTATGAAAAAGGATATACTACTGTCACAGATGCTATCGCAAGACTTATTCAATGTGATTGCAGTCACTGCTACTATAGCACGATTTATCAAAGGTGATTGCTGTCAGTGCTGCTATCCCAAGATTTATCAAAGGTGATTGCTGTCAGTGCTGCTATCCCAAGATTTATCAAAGGTGATTGCTGTCAGTGCTGCTATCCCAAGATTTATCAAAGGTGATTGCTGTCAGTGCTGCTATCCCAAGATTTATCAAAGGTGATTGCTGTCAGTGCTGCTATCCCAAGATTGATCAAAGGTGATTGCTGTCAGTGCTGCTATCCCAAGATTTATCAAAGGTGATTGCTGTCAGTGCTGCTATCCCAAGATTTATCAAAGGTGATTGCTGTCAGTGCTGCTATCCCAAGATTTATCAAAGGTGATTGCTGTCAGTGCTGCTATCCCAAGATTTATCAAAGGTGATTGCTGTCAGTGCTGCTATCCCAAGATTTATCAAAGGTGATTGCTGTCAGTGCTGCTATCCCAAGATTTATCAAAGGTGATTGCTGTCAGTGCTGCTATCCCAAGATTTATCAAAGGTGATTGCTGTCAGTGCTGCTATCCCAAGATTGATCAAAGGTGATTGCTGTCAGTGCTGCTATCCCAAGATTTATCAAAGGTGATTGCTGTCAGTGCTGCTATCCCAAGATTTATCAAAGGTGATTGCTGTCAGTGCTGCTATCCCAAGATTTATCAAAGGTGATTGCTGTCAGTGCTGCTATAGCAAGATTTATCAAAGGTGATTGCTGTCAGTGCTACTATAGCAAGATTTATCAAAGGTGATTGCTGTCAGTGCTACTATAGCAAGATTTATCAAAGGTGATTGCTGTCAGTGCTGCTATCCCAAGATCCTGACGGTTAATGCTGTTAATGTTACGGTCAAACAATTTACCTAATTCGATTGCTGTTACTGCAACTATCGCAAGATTGCGAAAGGTGGCTGCTGTTACTGCAGCTATCGCAAGACACACGGAAGGTGATTGATGTTACTGCAACTGTGGCAAGACACACAGAATATGATTGCTATCTTTGCTACTATTGCAAGACACACTCAATTGCTGATTATGCTACAATCGCAGACACGATGAAGGTAAGTGCTATCACTGTTACTATCGCAAGACTCTCTCAAGGTGATTGTTGTCTCTACTATTATCGCAAAACTCACTGAAGGTGATTGTTGTCTCTACTACTATCGCAAGACTCGCTGAAGGTCATTGTTGTCTCTACTACTATTGCACGACTCTCTGAAGGAGACGGTTGTCTCCACTATTATTGCCAGACTCTCTGAAGGAGTTTATTGTCTCTAATACTATTGCAAGACTCTCTGAAAGAGGTTGTTGCCCCTACTACTATTGCAAGATTTCCTGAAGGAGATTGTCTCTACTACTATTGCAAGACTCTCTGAAGGTGATTGTTGTCTCTACTACTATTGCAAGACTCTCTGAAGGTGATTGTTGTCTCTACTACCATGGCAAGACTCTCTGAAGGAGATTGTTGTCTCTACAAGATTCTTGTCTCTACTACTATTGCAAGACTATCTAAAGGCGATTGTTGTCTCTACTACTATTGCAAGACTCTCTGAAGGTGATTACCGTCTCTACTAATATTACAAGACTCGCTGAAGGTAATTGACATCTCTAGTACTATTGCAAGACTCGCTAAAGGTGATTGCTGTCTCTACTATAATCGCAATACCCACTGAAAGTTATTACAACTGCTGTCACTGCTCCCATCGCAAGATTGCTGTTACTGCTACTATATCCCAGGAATTGTTGAAAACTACCGTTACAGCAACTATCGCTAATCGTAACCACGCTCGAAAAAATTGAATAAACACTTCAATAAATTTTCATAACAACGTTTTAGTTAATAGATACATCAACTGAGTAAAGGTTTCAAATACATGAATAGTACGATAGGCGTGAGCCACAACGCCTGACGCTTTATTTGTAGCTCCAAAATAATGAAACTAGGCATGAGAATGCTACATTGTACATTGCAGTTTCAAATGTAGCTGAATAATGAAATTCCACAAAAAAAGAAAGAAAAAAGAATAAATTCGATACAACACACTATACATTTAACGGATATAAATGGAATGCAATGCAATGAAGCGAAACAATTCTTTCCTGGAATTATTTTAATACCCTGACTAAATTCAATAGAGCTCAAAACAACGTGTAAATAGAAACAATACATGCTATTTTCGTTCGAAGGAAAACTAGTATTTAATACACGCTAGAATATAAACAACAACTGTAACAAATCTGTAAGTTGTGACTGAAATCCCTGAAGAAATAATTGCAGAGTAGCAAATAATTCTACCCAGAATGTCTAAGCTAGAAGCAACAGATTCTGTCCTATTTAATAAAGGGAGACAACCCGTAACCCTTCATAAGATGACTGGGTAAACACGAATGACCTACAATGCTTTTATTTGCATGGTCTAGCGAAAGTACAAGTGTCAACAAGTATACGCCTGTTCCGGCTTTACTCTACTGATAAGTCAGTAGACTTATAACGAATCCGATTATCTACCGACTCTGGTAATAAGTCAGACATTTTAGGCCAGTATATAGTCCGAGCGAAAAAGCTCGGCTTTTCCCGGGAGAGGGAGGAGTTTATTTTGCAAAACGGGGGTTGATTGGTCAATCGATGCAGCCACTAGCGTTTGATCAAAACCCACCGCAGAATTTCTGCGAAATGTGGCCAGGTTATGTGGCAAGGCCGAACCTTGCAAGGGGAAGTTGTGATACTCTGAAACTGATATTCACAGATATCATAGCAATGTGAAAGAGATTCTTCGCTGTATGTATTCGAAGAAGCCGCATTCATTCCCCTCGATATTTCTGCAATTATCAACAACACCCGCATCACCGTGACTGCTAGCCCGAAAACATCGGCTAAGGGAGTCTTTTTTTTTGGTTGTTGTTGCTGACCCCTTAGCCCGAATCACATATACAGACCGAAAAGGAAAAAAATAAATAAGACGTCAGTCGCCCGAGATCTTTAACTGCACACGGCGTGGGGAATTGAGACAGAGGCACAAAAAACATTTTATCGAATAAATAATATGATTTGGCATCTCCAGCACTATGACAACCACCTAATGACTCCTTTAATTAGATTGAATCTGCCATCAAACACGGATTTTGTCAACAAAACCGTTGTTTTTCTTTCTCCATGGTTTACAGGGACATGCGCAGAATGGGGTTGACCTTTTGACTCACGTCATCAAGAAACCAATAAGCGACGTGTGTTTATTCACGTGATCAGAACGGTCACGAGATCAAAATAGCGACGGGCATATTCTCACAAGATGTCAGAAACGCGCGAAAACGTTAAAGTCAATGCAGGTTTTTTCTCACACATTTGATCACATTTTGTCAGCATCAAAACAGTCGTGATAGATGGTGCATGGACAAAGAAGCTCAGGTCGGTCAAACTGTATCAAATTGGCATATTTTTTCTCTCCCGTTTCGTTATTTTCGTCAGTGAAAAGCCGCTTTTCGCGAGACGAGCTTTTATCTCCAAAATTTAACCCACCCTCGATCTGGGCTGTGATAGGAATGCCACGCCCCCTTACCTATATTCACCTATCACAGCCAGAGTTTCTGGGTTACGTGACTGCATGTTGAGTTAATGAGCATTCTTATTTCACTTCCCGAAATTATACTCACTACATGTGGTCACCACCAAGATATCTGAAATAACATAACCACGTACTGTCAATTCGGTCAATTAGAATGTATTGGTTAAAGCACTGTGGGTCATTGGTTCAAGAAGGTAAAGAGATTGGTTCTATTATATAAGGCGTATTGGTTAGCACTGTCTGTGAGAGTATTGTTTCCAATAGTGGCGAACCAATACTCGTTCGAAACATTAATTTGTGAGCAGACTGGTTCGAATAAGTCTGTCCGTTTTAATTAGTTGTATACTGCGGAGCTTGTAAAACAGCATCAATTCTCTTTTTTTTTCACGGGTGTAATAATACTTGTGTCACGTACCGAGTCTCAATTTCGTCACGTGACTGTATTGATGTTCTCACAGACAATGACCATTAAGGCCGTGTAAGATCATAACAGGCGACTCGTGGGTGTGTCGACTTGTCCAATCAACTACCGAATGTCAAACCGTACACACCATTTTTATGACCTAGAATGGCTTCATTGACCTTTGCCCGGGATAACATCAATACAACATGACGCCATCGTATGCAATTTGACCTCAGTACATGAAACACGTATTATGGCGTTTTATATAAAAAGAATTGAAACGTTATTTAACACGTGATGGATTGTGGTAAAATAGTAGCTTTCAGTTTGTTACCCACACTGCGAATAAAATTTATACGCAATCAATTGATTTTTTACAAGCTTCAATTTAGAAGACTGCTGAAAATGGACTGCAGTAACACAAAGCACTAGGAAAAATACGTTCACACAATTTTGTTGCTGACACGTCGCCAAAGCACATTCATTTTAAGTCAGTATGTAAGAGTAAGTTCACTCAACATCTAGCCCATTGGCATCCATGCAATTAATGGGACCTTCACATGCCATCCTTCTCCAGATTATCTCCCTTTGTTCAATGTCCGCTGGGCTGTTTCAAGCTGGACTGTTTGTTCCTGTTTATAGGTGATATAGGAGATATCATAAACAAACGATACCTGGTATTTGGAAATTATCTCAGTTGAGCACCAACAAAATCCAACCAACCAAAAGTCACTCTGGCAAGACAATATCTTTCATCTTAGAAACTTGGGTGGAGAGTTGACGCAGGCGCATCTTCAGATCATCATTTTCTCGCCGAAGTCTTTCGCCCTCAACACCGGACTGATTTTGCAAGAAGTTCCCGTTACAGTTGTTATCTTCCGAAAAACGACGTGGCATTTTAGGATTCCGATTTGCGATTCTCTCTTGTTGAAGGAATCTGTCCTGTATATCCGCGCTCTCCTCCTCGTAGCCGTGCTGCCTCATGTGTGAATTTTGGTTTGGAAGTAAATACACCGGATGAGCTTCTGTCGAGTTCTCCTTAATTTGTGCATTATTCACGCCCAAACCGCTGTTCGCGTCATTGAGTTCCACCGACAGGGGGCGCTTGTTGCCAAGAAGTGTAGATGCGGATATGCTCTCACGTTCTCCCAACTTTGGGTTGCCGGATCTTGCCGAAGATTCAAAGCTCTCGTGTTTGAAAAATCTCGCGACTTCTCGATTGTTACGCAATTTCTCCTTCGGTGTCGACAAATCAGCCGGAACACATGTGGGAGCAAATTCCGACGGGTACGGGTTATTGTTCTTTCCGTAGGGCCAAAAATACTCGAAAGGATGGGATATTGGTGTGGATGAAGCGTTAGAAAAGCGGGCAAACTGACCATAAAAGTGAGGCGACTGGCCATTGGATAGCTGGTCCTGGCTAATGTAGTATCCTGGGGCAGGATTTGCGAACTGTTGAATCTTACCGGCAGAACTCATCTCACTTCCGGTTCCAGTGGATGTAACCATCAACGGTGCACTGGAAGGCTGGTTGTAGTACAAAGTTTGAGGCGTCGGATTCCGGGGAACAGTGTCCTTCTGGTAGTAGTTATCGAACTTGTTACTTTTCTTGTTCACGTGACGTTCTTCTGAATCCATGTCCAGTTCTCTGGGGAAGGGGTATCTGTAATTGATATGGTTACCTGGGTGGTTTGCCCCCATGTCGCTGTGTGGCGAAGTGGAATCCGGCGGAGGGCTGGCAGACGCCACTGACACAGCTTCGGCTGCCTGAGCGGACTTCATAGCCTCAGCAACTTCAGCCCGGCATTGTTCAATTTCTTCCTCGGTCAGAACGGAATGATTTGGTGGAATACCAAATTTAGATTTGATAACGGAAACTTCTTTTCGTAACAGAGCGTTCTCTTCTTCTAGCATGGCGACCTTATGGCGAATGTTATTCTCGACGAGTCTCTTGTTCTCGCGAGATCTCTTCGCCGCTAAATTGTTTCGTTTCCGTTTCTCCCAGTAGCGGCAATCTTTCTCTCTCTCTGGCACACGTCTCTTCACTTTTCTATGCTGGCTTGTTGAGTTCGAATCTTCAGTAGAGACCATCATGTCCAATGATTCTTCGGGGGTCATCTGCTCCATCACATCTCCCTTTTCCATCGCGACTGTAAACTTGTCTCAACTTCAACATGGATAAATCCCATGCAGGGGTGGATGGCTGAAAAATTCAGAAATTCGTAAATTTATAGAAATTTCGTGGAGGGATTACTCGTATATCACATGAAAATGGGCGATATTACTTCCAGTTTTATACTAACAATTTTTGCATGGTTAACACTTCGATAAATGATGACATACGCGGCGCGCCCATTCGAAACTGCCCAGCGGAAATCTACGAAGGAGTCCGATTTACTCTTGAAAATGTGTGATGCGACGCGCGACGGACTCGCCTAGTACGCATGGCCCAAAATCAACCAATAACGCTGATGCATGGGCTGTGCAAATTTTGCACTACGGAATCGAAAGTTATGTCAGATATGTCATGCATGTTATGATACATGAAAATATAAGACAGCACATTGCCAGTTTTAACGTTTAACGTGTCGCTAATTTTAAAGGGATTCCCTAGAGATCACATCGCAAAAATTTAAAAGAAACAAGAAAAAAAATCTGTAAACTTTTCGTACTAGTAGCATTAAAATATTCCACTCGGTTGTCGAGTTATGGCTGTTTGAAAACCGGCAAGCGCTCTTCAGACTTCAGCAGTGACGTCACGGCAGGAACAAGTCGAGCGGCCATCTTGATTTCTGCATCTCTTAACCTACATATCGCCATGTTACGCCTCTCCAAATTTGTCAATTTTAAGTCATCTAGAAAGCTTTTTTATTCAAAATGCCAAGACGGTGTGTCGTGGGAGGGTGTAGTAACACTACAGCTTGTGATGTGAGTCTCCATCAATGGCTAAAAGACGAGAATATAGGTAGAACTTGGACGAAGTTTGTGAAGACTACGAAAGCATGGACGACCGGGCCCGCGAAGTACACAACAATCTGCTCTGCACACTTTGATCGGGAGGCCGCATTTGAAGAGCTGAGCAGCGTCGCTATCGAGCTTGGATACGTTCCAAAGTTAAAAGCCACAGCCATACCAAGCATCAAGCCACTGAATAGAAGAGGCAGAGGAAATAAGGAGAATGAAAATGCTCCAAATTCGATTCGGCCTGGACTCACAACTTCGCCTTCGGCCGTTGATGACGGACACGGAACAGCGCCGGCCTATATGCCCGCCTCGACGACTGCCGTCTCCGGGCGGACGTTTGCTGCCCACGCTCTCCTCGCCTTAGCGAATTCGTCGGTGTTCCACTCGGGAGCAGAAAACCGAAGCGGATTCATGAGCGAGTTCGACGAGGAGGATATTAATATACCAGACTTCACCTTCACGAGATTGGCTACATCTACGCCAAAAACAAAAGATCTGCAATTACAAAGCGGAATAGATCTCGGGTGAATATTATTTTGAATTTTAAATCATATACCTTACACACTGACTCTATTGTGTAACCGGGGTTTTTCTTTTGCCGTAATGACCCGGCCCACAATGGGTTTCACTTGTGCTCAGGTGTTCACGTAGCAAGAACCGGGTGTTCATGCCGATCAAATCCGGGGTTATATTTGACATGAACACCTCCCTAGTTTCAAGACACGCACTGATTTCTTTGCCTGACATGGGACATTCTTCCGTGTGAATCGCCTTCAGGAATTAGCAGGCGTTCATGTAGAAATAAGTGAGTGAGTGAGTGTTAAAATAATTTACTAACCCGTACCCGATGTTCAAGTGATGTATCAAACATTTTAAGATTAATTATTGAAAGAACGAACAATGTGCGTTGAAGTGTGAGACGGGAGACAACTTGTATGAAAATGATACAAAAGAAAATAAGCCTTTTGATATAGAACTTTCAAGAGAAACTTCGAGAAATACAGGCTCAAGGCCAGTATATAAATTGAGCTCCACTAAATAGGCCTTTTCATATCGAACTTTCAAGAGAAATTTCGAGAAACACAAACTCAAGGCCAGTATATAAATTGAGTTCCACTAAATCACAAGTCAGCTTTGATAAATGTCAGTCAAAAAACAAAATTGCTTTCCATTATTGGAGTGACAAGCTATCGTTATAGGATCTGCATGGAAATACGCCATGTAAATTTCACACTTTGGGTTATTTTGATGCCAGTCACATACCTTCCTGTTGAGTGACACAAGCGTCATCGTGGTCGTACATTCTTGCTGTAGTTTCTCTGAGTCCGGTCACAATTTCTTTTTTGAGCGTTACACTATATACCTTCTGATATACATACATTAAAACAGCGACTGCCTCAAATATAAGTCTAATCTTTGGTTGTCGCCTGCTGGGCCTTGATTGCAGACTAAGCAGTCAAAATATGACGCGTCTGTATACCGTAACTCATCAATTTTCTGCCGTACGTATATGGGTAAGTCAAATGTGTACCGGTAAACGTGAATTCCTGTCAGACATTCCGTTAATTATGGGCCTGGTATGAGATTATGCGTATGGATATAGGGATATGTAATTTGTATGTCTGCATATTTTGCTTCATATGCGTTTAACGTAATGTATATTGTGACACGTATATATCAATTACATATATGTTTTTGTCACAAATCTTTGTAACGATAACGTGAGAGTTACGGACCAGTCAAACGGGTTGTGGAAGTTATGTTTCGTATGCAAATGTGTTGTTTGTCCTGAAACAACCATGATGTGTTACACAAAACGGCCATTGTGTAAGTTATTTATCGCCTTCGACATCGGGGTACATGCAGAATGAACACTCACACCAGTCCGATTTAAATACCTCGGTCGCTTCGCGACCTCGGTATTCAAATCGGACTGGTGTGAGTGTTCACTCTGCATGAACCCCTCTGTCTCAGGCGATAACTATTACGTACATATTGGGACTGACAAATTCAGGCTAGTGTGCGACAGCTGCTGCCGACCAAAAGTAATACCGCGTGTATAATAACACGGCAAAACAGTCTGTTTTGGGATGACTTGAACACGATTGTGACAAGTGATCGCCAGTTCTGACGTATGTTATCCAATAGAGAAGCGATTGAACACGAGAGTCATATCCAAAGTCTACAAAACTGAATAGGTCAAATGGAGCCGCGTGTCTTCAATTTCGGATAATTGTTCTGTAAGCAAGTCGAACCAGACATTGTGGCGACAGTGCATGTGTGTGGGGGGGTAGCGGTATTTCAGAATTAGTCTTGATATATCAGCCCACCGGCTCTGTTCCAAACAGTTAATAAGTAGACACGACGTCATTGACCTCGACTCTTATCTGAATTCGGAAATGAGTCGTATGAGCGGGCTATTGATTGGCTGCCCTAAGTATCTGGCCACACCTACCGCCATATAAGGAGGACTGAGGAAACTACTTAGTGTATACGTCACCTTACACACAGTGGTTGGATATGTTCTGATTGGCTCGTCTCTGGGTTGTAGATGAAATTTGCACATCGAATTTGAATGCTTTCGGTGGTTTGATTTTTCGAGGCTCATGTGAACGGAAAAGTCGACTTGTGTATGAAGATTACGGTCCGCACACCTCGAGTCGCCTGGTCCATGAAACTGTATTCCACGCCTTGGTATGTTAAGTCGCGTTGCGTATACAGGATATTCTAATTTTGTCAGGCCATTCCTTTACACATCAACATGAGTAATCTCACACGTGACTAAATTATTTGAATAATAAGCAAGCACTCAGGATTGGCAGTTTTGGAACTAAATGCATTTCAATGCTGATCTGTATAATTTGGCTGTACACAATTGAGTCTGAAAAGATAACTTAACGGTTTACCCATTGACTTTGCCTGATAGGGTTTGGGCGACTTCGTGTAACGTGACGTTAAATTTACGCAGAACGGCTGTGCTCATTAAGTGAAGCCATTATTTCATGCGTGCCTTAATCGGCAACGATTTCGTGCAAGACTCACGAAATATATTTAACAAAAGATCTGCTGCAAGTTGTATTGTTAGCCTTGTCCAGGATATTACCTTTTCAATGGGAGGTCTTACACCAAAGCCTTGCCCGTTATTCCATGTTATGGAGGATTAGCAGGAGACTCCCGACATTTCTACATGCATTAGTAACTACTTTATACAGTTGTATTACGGCGTTCTTTATAACATTTGGTAAACATCATGAATAAATTTTGCGGGTCAAACCTGAACCCTTTTAGACTATATTTTGATTAATATTTGATTTTTCATAAAGTAGTATCACTGTATGTACTATACGCGATTTCATCAATTAATTATATATATATATATGCTTGTAATATGTGTCCAATTAACTGCTACAGTTTAAAATAAGCCAAAGCATTCAATTAGATCATCTGTTGTTGTTGCAGATCATCAACAGATATTTCTTGAAATAATTATATTTTCTGCTCCCAAAAATAAACGTAAATATTCTAGACAATGCTTTGGTGTAAGACTTCCCATTGAAAATGTAATATCTTGCTTGGACAAAAGACTGACAATTTCAGCAGATCGATTATCAATTATATTTTGTGAGTCTTACACCAAATCGTTACCTAAATATTCTTACATATATACATACCTTGAAGTTGATTCGTAATGCAGGCTTTATCCAAGATAAATTACACCATATATGTCTGTAACAGTTTCTTCTTGTTTGTCGGTGTTGAGTAACTGCGCGTGGGGGCAGGTGTAGGCTACGCGTAACCTGAGGACCTTGACCACTAATGGCCGAGTTCATTATCTTAGTGGGTATTGATCATATATCTGTTCGTTACTTCAATTTTATATTCGTTGTTACCGTATAGGGGTTGTGCTTCTTTTTTTTCAAACTCGACATTGTCTATAATGCCGCATTGTTTTTCTCAAAATTTACCAATTGAAAATTAAAATTGTGCAACCCGCGACTATTATTAGAATTTTGGATTCGACTAGAATTTGTGCCGATAATTCCATGTAACGGGCTCGCGACAAATAAAAACGCGCGACTCAGTGGACAGAAACGCATTACGTAAAACATTACATAACGAGTGTTAAAGGTTCGTTACATAGCAGTAAATGTAATTAGTAAATCTCAAGTTATCACCCTGGCGGATTACGGAACACGTTATGTAATTTCTCTGGGCGCTTAAATGCAGTGGCCTCTGAGTCAATATCCAACTGGTCACTAGGATCGATCTTAGATTATCTTACCTGTAATAACAGCGTGTACTAACTGTTGTATCGAGTTATATCATATCAGAGTTCAATTTTCATACAGAGGATTATGTAACGCACGCATGTGTATTACGTAATGAAGGTCTGCAGTTGAATCCTCTTCAAATTCAAGGTTTTTGATGTCACACATTGCAAAGCAAGACAGACCTTTGATTACTGGGTTATTGCACAGAAATTAAAATGTGTTATGGCGATCGAACTCACGACCCCACCACCATCTGAGCTATGGCTATGGCGGTCAACATGTAATTCCGGGGTGTCTCATCCTCGCGAACCAGTGTATCGATCGATCCTGTGGGAGGATTTAGCATTTACCTGCATGGACTTTACCTGGTGAAGATGTTGGCCCTATACTCTCGTCAATTATCAATAACAGCATTGTAGCAACTATAATGAGATAATTGTCGCAATTGTGATTACCATAAAATACACTGTTAATAGATTGCCAAAACAACAGAACCCTAATATTCGTTAAAACTTATGTAGTCGTTAATATATCTTATTGTATTGCATTGTTTATTGGTGATTAAAGGGTCCATTGGTATCTTTTGGTGGCGACCAGTAAGAGCTAATAGTAGGTTATTATCAAATAATTTCACTCGCCGTCACCAGAATTGATAAAAAATATCCATCACCATACTTTGGTGGCAACCTAAAGTGGCTATATTAGGCCACGGTGCGGTTATTCTTACGTGTATTACCAAATCAAAGAGTAATAAAAAAGCTCATCACCATGCTTGTTTGATGGCGATCTTTAACTTACACTGTGATATTATACCAGGATGTCATTATCACCAAACTAAATGAGTGAGGGGATAGGCTCTTCACCATAATTTGGTGACGATCTATATTATTCCAGTATATTGTTATAGCTTTCATCAAAATAAAGGAATGAAGAGAAGGGCTCTTCGCCCTAATATTTTGGTGACGATCTATGTACAGTAATGTTATACCAGGATGTGGTTATTGCTACCATCAAATAAAGGATTGAGGATAAGCGCGCATCCCTATAATATGCAGGAGGAACTGCAGGTGACCTATTATAATAGGATATGGATATGACCATCACCAAAAACGAGTGATGAATGGGAGTCATCGCCACAATTTGGTGACGATCTGTATGTGACAATATTACAGCAGGATGTGGTTATGGCCATCAGCAAATAAAGGTGTGAGGATAAAGGTTCAGCACCATAATTTGATGACAACCTATCAGTGACAAAATCGTAGCAGGGTGGTTATGAATATCACCAAATAGAGAAGTGATGAAAAGGCTCATCACCATAATTTGGTGACAATATTTTATTATCATTGGCAATATTATAGCAGGATGTGGTTATAGCCATCACGAAATACCGGTGTGATGAAAAGGGAATCAACACCATAATTTGGTGACAATATTTTATTATCATTGGCAATATTATAGCAGGATGTGGTTATAGCCATCACGAAATACCGGTGTGATGAAAAGGGAATCAACACCATAATTTGGTGACAATATTTTATTATCATTGGCAATATTATAGCAGGATGTGGTTATAGCCATCACGAAATACCGGTGTGATGAAAAGGGAATCAACACCATAATTTGGTGACAATATTTTATTATCATTGGCAATATTATAGCAGGATGTGGTTATAGCCATCACGAAATACCGGTGTGATGAAAAGGGAATCAACACCATAATTTGGTGACAATATTTTATTATCATTGGCAATATTATAGCAGGATGTGGTTATAGCCATCACGAAATACCGGTGTGATGAAAAGGGAATCAACACCATAATTTGGTGACAATCTATCAATCGTAATTTTATTGCAGAATGTGGTTATGGCCATCACGAAATAGAGGCGTGATGAAAAGGGAACCACCATCATAATTTGGTGACGCTCCATCAGTGATAATATCACAGCAGGATATGGTTATGGCCATCACGAAATACAGGTGCAATGAAAAGGAAATCAACACCACAAATAGGTGACGCTCCATCAGTGGTAATATTACAGCAGGATGTGGTTATGGCCATCACGAAATACAGGTGTAATGAAAAGGAAATCAACACCATAAATAGGTGACGCTCCATCAGTGGTAATATTATAGCGGGATGTGGGTATGACTATCACTGAATAAAGGTGTGACGATAGCGGCTCATCACCCTGATTTGGTGACGATCTATCAGTGATAATATTACAGCAGGATGTGGGACTGACTATCACTGAATAAAGGTGTGACGACAGCGGCTCATCACCCTGATTTGGTGACGATCTATCAGTGGTAATATTACAGCAGGATGTGGGACTGACTATCACTGAATAAAGGTGTGACGATAGCGGCTCATCACCCTGATTTGGTGACGATCTATCAGTGGTAATATTATAGCAGGATGTGGGTATGACTATCACTGAATAAAGGTGTGACGATAGGGGCTCATCACCCTGATTTGGTGACGATCTATCAGTGGTAATATTATAGCAGGATGTGGGTATGACTATCACGAAATAGAGATGTAATGAAAAGGGAATCATAACAATAGTTTGATGACGCTCTATCAGTGGTAATATTACAGCAGGATGTGGATATGACCGTCACGAAATAGAGGTGTAATGAAAAGGGGATCATCACCATACTTTGGTGACGCTGTATCAGTGGTAATATTACAGCAGGATGTGGGTATGACCGTCACGAAATAGAGGTGTAATGAAAAGGGGACCATCACCATACTTTGGTGACGCTGTATCAGTGGTAATATTACAGCAGGATGTGGGTATGACCGTCACGAAATAGAGGTGTAATGAAAAGGGGATCATCACCATACTTTGGTGACGCTGTATCAGTGGTAATATTACAGCAGGATGTGGGTATGACCGTCACGAAATAGAGGTGTAATGAAAAGGGAATCATCACCATAATTTGGTGACGCTGTATCAGTGGTAATATTACAGCAGGATGTGGGTATGACCGTCACGAAACAGAGGTGTAATGAAAAGGGAATCATCACCATAATTTGGCGACAATCTATCATTGGCAATATTATAGCAGGATGTGGTTATGGTTACCACCAAATAAAGGTGTAATGAACAGGCCCATCACCATAATTTGGTGACAATCTATCAGTGGCAATATTATAGCAGGATGTGGTTATGGCCATCACCAAACAGAGAAGAGATGAAAAGGCTCATCATCTTAATTTGGTGAAAATATCATGGCCATCACCGAATAAAGGAGCGATGATGAAGGCTCATTCCCATAATGTGGTGACAATCTATCAGTGGCAATATTATAGCAAGGTGTGATTATGGCCAACACGAAATAAAGGCGTAATGAACAGACTCATCACCGTCATTTGGGGATGATCTGTTGGTGGTAATATTACAGCAGAATGTGGGTATGATCATCACGAAACAGAGGTGTAATGAAAAGGGAATCAATATCATAATTTGGTGACAATCTATCAGTGGTAATATTATCCCAGGATGCGACCATGCCCATCACCAAATAGAGGAGTGATGAACCGGTTCATCACCATAATTTGTTGACAATCTATCAGTGGCAATATTATACCAGAATGCGACTGTGCCCATCACCAAATACAGGAGTGATGAACAGGCTCATCACCATAATTTGGTGACAATCTATCAGTGGTAATATTATCACAGAATGCGACTGTGCCCATCACCAAATAGAGGTGTAATGAAAAGGGAATCATCACCATAATTTGGTGACAATCTATCATTGGCAATATTATCCCAGGATGCGACTATGCCCATCACAAAATAGAGGAGTGATGAAAAGGTTCATCACCATAATTTGGTGACAATCTATCAGTGGCAATATTATCCTAGGATGCGACTATGCCCATCACAAAATAGAGGAGTGATGAAAAGGCTCATCACCATAATTTGGCGACAATCTATCTGTGGCAATATTATCGCAGGATGCGACCATGCCCATCACCAAGTAGAGGAGTGATGAATGTATAATTTGGTGACAATCTATCATTAGCAATATTATCGCAGAATGCGACTGTGCCCATCACCAAATAAAGCAGTGATGATCAGGCTCATCACCATAATTTGGTGACAATCTATCAGTGGCAATATTATCACAGAATGCGACTGTGCCCATCACCAAATACAGGTGTAATGAAAAGGGGATCATCACCATAATTTGGTGACAATCTATCAGTGGCAATATTATCCTAGGATGCGACTATGCCCATCACAAAATAGAGGAGTGATGAAAAGGCTCATCACCATAGTTTGGCGACAATCTATCAGTGGCAATATTATCCCAGGATGCGACCATACCCATCACCAAATAGAGGAGTGATGAAAGCATAATTTGGTGACAATCTATCAGTGGCAATATTATCGCAGAATGCGACTGTGCCCATCACCAAATAGAGGTGTAATGAAAAGGGAATCATCACCATAATTTGGTGACAATCTATCAGTGGCAATATTGTCCTAGGATGCGACTATGCCCATCACCAAATAGAGGAGTGATGAAAAGACTCATCACCATAATTTGCCGACAATCTATCAGTGGCAATATTATCCCAGGATGCGACTATACCCATTACCAAATAGATGAGTGATGAAAAGTATAATTTGGTGACAATCTATCAGTGGCAATATTATCCTAGGATGCGACTATGCCCATCACCAAATAGAGGAGTGATGAAAAGGCTCATCACCATAATTTGGCGACAATCTATCAGTGGCAATATTATCCTAGGATGCGACTATGCCCATCACCAAATAGAGGAGTGATGAAAAGACTCATCGCCATAATTTGGCGACAATCTATCAGTGGCAAAATTATCCTAGGATGTGACTATGCCCATCACCAAATAGAGGAGTGATGAAAAGGCTCATCACCATAATTTGGCGACAATCTATCAGTGGCAATATTGTCCTAGGATGCGACTATGCCCATCACCAAATAGAGGAGTGATGAAAAGACTCATCACCATAATTTGGCGACAATCTATCAGTGGCAAAATTATCACAGAATGCGACTATGCTCATCACCAAATAGAGGAGTGATGAAAAGGCTCATCACCATAATTTGGTGACAATCTATCAGTGGCAATATTATCCTAGGTTGCGACTATGCCCATCACCAAATAGAGGAGTGATGAAAAGGCTCATCACCATAATTTGGCGACAATCTATCAGTGGCAATATTATCCTAGGTTGCGACTATGCCCATCACCAAATAGAGGAGTGATGAAAAGGCTCATCACCATAATTTGGCGACAATCTATCAGTGGCAATATTGTCCTAGGATGCGACTATGCCCATCACCAAATAGAGGAGTGATGAAAAGACTCATCACCATAATTTGGCGACAATCTATCAGTGGCAAAATTATCCTAGGATGTGACTATGCTCATCACCAAATAGAGGAGTGATGAAAAGGCTCATCACCATAATTTGGCGACAATCTATCAGTGGCAATATTATCCTAGGATGCGACTATGCCCATCACCAAATAGAGGAGTGATGAAAAGGCTCATCACCATAATTTGGCGACAATCTATCAGTGGCAATATTATCCTAGGATGCGACTATGCCCATCACCAAATAGAGGAGTGATGAAAAGGCTCATCACCATAATTTGGCGACAATCTATCAGTGGCAATATTGTCCTAGGATGCGACTATGCCCATCACCAAATAGAGGAGTGATGAAAAGACTCATCACCATAATTTGGCGACAATCTATCAGTGGCAAAATTATCCTAGGATGTGACTATGCTCATCACCAAATAGAGGAGTGATGAAAAGGCTCATCACCATAATTTGGCGACAATCTATCAGTGGCAATATTATCCTAGGATGCGACTATGCCCATCACCAAATAGAGGAGTGATGAAAAGACTCATCACCATAATTTGGCGACAATCTATCAGTGGCAATATTATCCTAGGATGACTATGACTGATGCCCATCACCAAATAGAGTGATGTGATGAAGAAGGCTCATCACCATAATTTGGCGACAATCTATCAGTGGCAATATTATCCTAGGATGCGACTATGCCCATCACCAAATAGAGGAGTGATGAAAAGGCTCATCACCATAATTTTGACAATCTATCAGTGGCAATATTATCCTAGGATGCGACTATGCCCATCACCAAATAGAGGAGTGATGAAAAGGCTCATCACCATAATTTGGCGACAATCTATCAGTGGCAATATTGTCCTAGGATGCGACTATGCCCATCACCAAATAGAGGAGTGATGAAAAGACTCATCACCATAATTTGGCGACAATCTATCAGTGGCAAAATTATCCTAGGATGTGACTATGCTCATCACCAAATAGAGGAGTGATGAGAAGGCTCATCACCATAATTTCGCGACAATCTATCAGTGGCAATATTATCGTAGGATGCGACTATGCCCATCACCAAATAGAGGAGTGATGAAAAGGCTCATCACCATAATTTGGCGACAATCTATCAGTGGCAATATTATCCTAGGATGCGACTATGTCCATCACCAAATAGAGGAGTGATGAAAAGGCTCATCACCATAATTTGGCGACAATCTATCAGTGGCAATATTGTCCTAGGATGCGACTATGCCCATCACCAAATAGAGGAGTGATGAAAAGACTCATCACCATAATTTGGCGACAATCTATCAGTGGCAAAATTATCCTAGGATGTGACTATGCTCATCACCAAATAGAGGAGTGATGAAAAGGCTCATCACCATAATTTGGCGACAATCTATCAGTGGCAATATTGTCCTAGGATGCGACTATGCCCATCACCAAATAGAGGAGTGATGAAAAGACTCATCACCATAATTTGGCGACAATCTATCAGTGGCAAAATTATCCTAGGATGTGACTATGCTCATCACCAAATAGAGGAGTGATGAGAAGGCTCATCACCATAATTTGGCGACAATCTATCAGTGGCAATATTATCCTAGGATGCGACTATGCCCATCACCAAATAGAGGAGTGATGAAAAGGCTCATCACCATAATTTGGCGACAATCTATCAGTGGCAATATTATCCTAGGATGCGACTATGCCCATCACCAAATAGAGGAGTGATGAAAAGACTCATCACCATAATTTGGCGACAATCTATCAGTGGCAAATTATCCTAGGATGTGACTATGCCATCACCAAATAGAGGAGTGATGAAAGGCTCATCACCATAATTTGGCGACAATCTATCAGTGGCAATATTATCCTAGGATGCGACTATGCCCATCACCAAATAGAGGAGTGATGAAAAGACTCATCACCATAATTTGGCGACAATCTATCAGTGGCAAAATTATCCTAGGATGTGACTATGCCCATCACCAAATAGAGGAGTGATGAAAAGGCTCATCACCATAATTTGGCGACAATCTATCAGTGGCAATATTGTCCTAGGATGCGACTATGCCCATCACCAAATAGAGGAGTGATGAAAAGACTCATCACCATAATTTGGCGACAATCTATCAGTGGCAAAATTATCCTAGGATGTGACTATGCTCATCACCAAATAGAGGAGTGATGAAAAGGCTCATCACCATAATTTGGTGACAATCTATCAGTGGCAATATTATCCTAGGATGCGACTATGCCCATCACCAAATAGAGGAGTGATGAAAAGGCTCATCACCATAATTTGGCGACAATCTATCAGTGGCAATATTATCCTAGGATGCGACTATGCCCATCACCAAATAGAGGAGTGATGAAAAGGCTCATCATCATAATTTGGCGACAATCTATCAGTGGCAATATTGTCCTAGGATGCGACTATGCCCATCACCAATTAGAGGAGTGATGAAAAGACTCATCACCATAATTTGGCGACAATCTATCAGTGGCAAAATTATCCTAGGATGTGACTATGCTCATCACCAAATAGAGGAGTGATGAGAAGGCTCATCATCATAATTTGGCGACAATCTATCAGTGGCAATATTATCCTAGGATGCGACTATGCCCATCACCAAATAAAGGAGTGATGAAAAGGCTCATCACCATAATTTGGCGACAATCTATCAGTGGCAATATTATCCTAGGGTGCCACTATGCCCATCACCAAATAGAGGAGTGATGAAAAGGCTCATCACCATAATTTGGCGACAATCTATCAATGGCAATATTATCCTAGGATGCGACTATGCCCATCACCAAATAGAGGAGTGATGAAAAGGCTCATCACCATAATTTGATGACAATCTATCATTGGCAATATTATAGCAGGGTGTGCGTGTGGCTATCACGAGATAAAGGCGTGATGAAAAGAGAATCATTATCTTAATTTGGTGACGATCTATCGGTGGTAATGTTATAGCAGTATTTGGTTATGGTAATCACGAAATAAAGGTGTAATGAAACGGAAATCAACACCATAAATAGGTGACGCTCCATCGGTGGTAATATTATAGAAGGATGTGGGTATGACCGTGACGAAATAAAAGTGTGATGAAAAAGGAATCAACACCATAATTTGGTGACGATCTATCAGTGATAATATTATAGCAGGATGTGCGTTTGGCCATAAAAAAAATAAAGGTTTAATGAAAAGGGAATCAACACCATAATTTAGTGACAATCTATCATTGGCAATGTTATAGCAGGATGTGGGTATGGCCATCACGAAATAAAAGTGTGATGAAAAAGGAATCAACACCATAATTTGGTGACGATCTATCAGTGATAATATTATAGCAGGATGTGCGTTTGGCCATAAAAAAAATAAAGGTTTAATGAAAAGGGAATCAACACCATAATTTAGTGACAATCTATCATTGGCAATGTTATAGCAGGATGTGGGTATGGCCATCACGAAATAAAAGTGTGATGAAAAAGGAATCAACACCATAATTTAGTGACGCTCTATCAGTGGTAATATTATAGAAGGATGTGGATATGACCATCACGAAATAGAGGTGTAATGAAACGGGACTCATCGCCTTAATTTGGTGACGATCTATCAGTGGTAATATTACAGCAGAATTTGTTTATTGGCCTTCACCAAATAAAGGTGTGATGATAGGGGCTTATCATCATGGTGACGATCTGTTTGTGGCAATATTTCACCTGGAAAAAGACCATCACCAATCAGTGGCAATATTATAGCAGTATTTGGTTATGGTAATCACGAAATAAAGGTGTAATGAAAAGAAAGTCAACACAATAATTTGGTGACGATCCGTCGGTGGTAATATTATAGTAGGATGTAGTTATGGACATCACGAAATAAAGGTGTAATGGAAAGAAAATCAACACAATAAGTTGGTGACGATCCGTCGGTGGTAATATTATAGTAGGATGTAGTTATGGACATCACGAAATAAAGGTGTAATGAAAAGGAAATCAACACAATAATTTGGTGACGATCCGTCGGTGGTAATAATATAGCAGGAGGTCAGTGTGATGAAAAGGGAATCCTACTATGGAGGGGTTTAACTAATCCCAGAATAAAGATGACGACGGATGCAATTTTGTAGAAGTCCATTCTGACTATATTTCTTACAAGCTTTCAGAGAAAAACTTTCTCCATCCACAGGTAGAGTGGAATCAACACAATGATTTGGTGACGCTCCATCGGTGGTAATAATAAAGCAGGAGGTGAGTATGGCCATCACGATATAAAAGTGTGATGAGAAGGGAATCAACACAATAATTTGGTGACGCTCCATCTGCGATAATATTATAGCAGGATGTGATTATGTTCATCACGAAAAAAGGTGAAATGAAAAGGGAATCAACACAATAATTTGGTGACGCTCTATCAGTGGTAATATTATAACAGGAGGTGGGTATGACCGTCACGAAATAAATTGTAATGAAAAGGAATTCATTAGGAAATCATCAGGTAAAATATTATAGCAGTGGCAATATTATAGCAGGATGTGTTTATGGCCACCACCAAATAAAGGAGTGATGTGATTACCACCAAATAAAGAAGTGATGTAATTACCAACAAATAAAGGAGTGATGTGATTACCACCAAATAAAGGAGTGATGTGATTACACAGATAAAGGAGTGATGTGATTACACCCAGATAAAGGAGTGATGTGATTACACCCAGATAAAGGAGTGATGTGATTACCACCAAATAAAGGAGTGATGTGATTACCACCAAATAAAGGAGGAATGTGATTACCACCAAATAAAGGAGTGATGTGATTACCACCAAATAAAGGAGGAATGTGATTACCACCAAATAAAGGAGGAATGTGATTACCACCAAATAAAGGAGTGATGTGATTACCACCAAATAAAGGAGTGATGTGATTACCACCAAATAAAGGAGGAATGTGATTACCACCAAATAAAGGAGTAATGTGATTACCACCAAATAAAGAAGTGACGAGAAAGGAATCATGATCATACATTGGTGATAATCCAAGGTGGCACTATTAGATCATCCCTTCTTGTAAGGGATCATGACAGGCATTTCCATTCCCCCCAATGATGTCTTGTACATGTTAGATAGGTCAGTGTGAGTAGTGATGAAAAGGTTCATCACCATAATTTGGTGATAATATATCATTGGCAATATTATAGTAGGATGTGCTTATGGCCATCACGAAATAAATGTGTAATGGAAAGGGAATAAACGCCTTGATTTGGTGAGGCTCCATCGGTGGTAATATTACAGCAGAATGTGGTTATGACCAACACGAAATAAAGGTGTGATCTAAAGGTCATCCCTTCATGCAAGGGATCATGGCAGGCATTACCATTTTCCCTCCACGGATTGTTTGTACATGTCAGATAGGTCAGTTTGATTGTTCTCTCCTATTTTACCTTTCGAAGCTAGGGTACGCCACATCGAGTTGTCCCCTTTAATTACATGTAGATGGAATGTCATTTCTGGTCATGTCATTTGGTATTTCACTCACATTGGGGCATCGGTGCATAAACCCTTCGCGCAAAACTGAACACCTGTCAATCAAAGTCCGTCTGAATAAGACGGTCATTCAACATGTTGTTGTTGTTTCGTGTTGTTGTTGGCACATGGTCGCGAGGGTAATAGTATTGGGTAGACAGAATATCATTTCCCAAGATTCATTCTTGAATTTTTAGTCACGTAAGTTACGCCAGTTTCATTTCTCTCCCATTTACGCGCTTTTGAATACTTGGATGTGGCAGATAGTTTGGTATTCCTCTCATATTTTGCTCTGCGAAGGAGGGATACGCCACATGGATTTGCCCTCTTAGTTAGATGGAATGTCATTTTCAGCCATGTCAGATATGCTTGTTTGGTATTTCTCTACCATCTTGTTTTAAGAAGGGTTGACAAAATATAATTTCCCAAAATTAAATTTTTAGTCATGTCGGACACGACAGTTCGGTCTGGTCATTCTCTCATATTTTACTCTGCGGAGGATATCCCAGATCAAGTTCCCCCCGCTCCCATCCTTTTAGAAAGCATGTCATTTTTAGCCATGTCAGACATGTCAGTTTGGTATGTGTCTCCCATTTTACTTTAAGGCAGACAAGCCATAATGAGATGGAATGTCATTTATAGCCATGTCAGATATGCCACTTTGGTCAAGCCGTATTGAGTAGACCCCCATTTCTCAAGTTTTAGTCTTGAATTTTTAGTCATGTCGGATACGCCATGTAATTTTCATCTCATTTCCCTCTTCTTAATATTTGGATATGGCAGATGAGTCATTTTGGTCTTCCTCTCCCATTTTGCTCTGTGAAGGATACGCAAAATTGAGCTCTCCCGCTTAGACGGAATATAATTTCTAATATTCTCTTCACAGCCAGAAAAAAGGTGATACTTATCACCCTAAAATGGTGATGACAGCATCACCCAAAAAAGATTATGAGTTAGAGCCACACCACAGTTAGTTGTCCCCCTAGATCATGTAGATATGAAGACTGCCATTTCTAATTTTCTCTGCTTTAATATTCAGTCATGTCAGATACGGCAGTTGATTTCCTCCTCATTTTTCTTTGTGACATGCTTGTGACTGGATAGCAAAAACTACAAGTGAATGACAGGTGTTTGATAGTTGGGACTGCATACATGCGGATCGTGTCACAACCATCTTTAAGCTTCGCTAAGGCACTTTTTTTTTGACAAAAAAAAAGATCAAAATTATTTTAAAATGACATTCTGTCTAAACTTAATGAGAAAACTCAATCTGATATATCTTTTGCAAAGCAAGACAATGGAGTATTATGGAATTGAAGTACCTTACGTATCTTAAAATTCAATAGCAAATATCAAAATGACCTATCTGACATACCTAAACATAATACGAGGAGAACTCCATATTGCGTATCTCTCTCAAGGTAATATGATTGGGCGGGGGAATCTGGCATATGAGAATTTAGTGTATGTGTCTCAATCGAACTGGGGAACAAATATCAAAGTGGCATATATTCCTACGAAGTAGGCTACCATTTGCAAATTGTCCGGTAGTCATTGAGTGAGTGAGCACATCCGAATCCTTTCTTCGGCAAAATGAGGAGAACCGTTAACATTAGAACCTTGATTTTTTGCATAAAGGTGCATTAGGGGGCTGTTACCAGCAAGTTCTGAGCTGACCTACTTTTGATGAAAATTTCTGTTGATTTTTTATAAAATTCAATGGTGATTCTAACTTGGGCAGTGCTCATCTTGATATAGGCAGGATTTCAACTTGGGGGGGGGGGGGTCCAAGAGTTCTGTGCGTGTCGGAGTCCTAATGCCTACCCTGCTTCGTAGGTCCTGTGACGTTAGTCACACTGCTCATGTGACATGACTACAATTCGAAATGTGAGAAAATTGAAAACATTTTATCTTACTACGGGGAACAACTCGATATGGCGTATCTATTACAGATCAAACCGGAACAGAAAAAGCAACTGACATATTTGACTGATCTAAATATTAAAACCAGATAAAATTAGAAATGCTTAGTCAGTCTGCTTAAGGTGGGGGGAGGGGGCAACTGCGTGTGGCATGTCTGTCTCGAGCAGAATGGAGAGAAATATATATCATATCTGGATTAGCTTTTAATTCAAAGGAGAGAAAATTTACCTTCAACATTACCATGACTATCTTGCGGAATAACATTTTATGTACCCAAGGGGGACCACGTCGAACAATACCCTGTACCCCCATCTAGCCGAGCCAATTAAGCAAAGAAGGGACCGCGTCGGACGTACACATCGTGACACAAGCGGATGAGATCGATGTCCATTTCACCAAAATACACCCCTTTGATCGGGTGGCCGATCATTCTAGTCACTTAAAACATGACGTTCGTCGTCATCTCCACCTGCCATTTGGTGTTGGGGCGTTGTTGCCGGGCCCATTCCAAGCTATCCAAGGTCTCTATAGTTGGGCCAGTGCCGTGTCCATGGACGCACGACCCGTAAAGGTGAAGGGTTGGCAATAAATAGCCGAAGGTGCGATTTAACTTTTGGACCAATACTGGCCCCCTCGACCCCAAAACGTCCATTCCCATGCCCTTTTTCTACTGCGCATACGCGGAATGACGTCAGTTCCACGCCACACCGGTTTAGGCGGATGCTCCCCCACGGGTGCTTCACTATGACACCTTCCACGGCCTAATCGGACCAATAATAGTCCACCTCGACCCCCAAGAATCCACCCCGGTCTGCCTATGGACGACGCATGCGCAATAAGAACTTTTCAACAAAAGTCACCCCATGGTTTCGAGACCCCTACCATGTTTTCTACATGGCGAGACAGGGAAAACAAGGTGCCACACTCCATACCGCAAATGTCCATGCGTGTGTTCCCCATTGGACCTACACCACAACCGTATATTGCCCTCTGGTAGATATATTAGGGTATTTTCAACCTTGCCTAGTATGAGCTGAGTCGTGGTGCAGTGGATCACCATCTGCTCAAGTCCAGGTAATCCCTGCGGATTGGCCTGATGAGCTACTTTAGCGCGCTTACTGATTGGTTCGGTTTGGTTAAAACCCCTCGATCTATTTATATCCAGAACTGCTATCGGTAACTAACCAAGCCAGTGTATCGATCGTAATCTATCGATTGATACACAGGCTCGCGAGGATGGTGGATAACGTGCCTGCTTCTGGAGCGCGCAGTACGGGTTCGACTCCAGCTAGGACCAGGGGGATTCTCCTCTCTCACTACATCGCTATGACCGGACACTGCCGAAGATTCTCGGACATTGCCGGAGATTCTCAGACACTGCCGAAGATTGCCGGACATTCCCGAAGATTCAGACGAAGCGACCACTTCGCGCATTAATGGTGTAAGGATTTCACAGCTCTCAGCTGTAAACCGTGGTCCGCCGGACGTGTGGCACAGCACATACTATAGGATGCGTGTCAGCTCATATTATCCTCGTTGTATTTCTCCCTTATGAGGAGATGAAATATGTATCCAAAGGAACGAATATTCCCTTGATTCTACCTTGATCTCTTCTAATTTGAGGTCTTTCGTCTAAAGCTGATCTCCATGGTAACGGAAGTCATACAGCTGACATGCGCTGTTCGGAGTTTCGACGTGATACTGTGCTTCATCATGGATGCCATTATGGATTCCTAGCAGTGCGATACGAGGTACAAATGTCCTACAATACCCGAGACCGTGCCGAGTGGGGTATTTGAAGTCTCGTTGATATGGGGCTACTTTCCGTCCGCGGAGGCTCATCCCTGGAACCGAAAGTTACCGCATCATCGCCGGACATGGTCGCATCCCCGCGAATACATCCCGCGGGGTCACTTCCGGTCAGCACCCAATGAGCTTTGCCGGAACTATAATGAACTTGACCGCAAACAGGTCAAAGGTCAATACGACTCCAGATGCACTTTCTATACTACTTATATGAATGAAAAGGATTTGATTATGAGTAATTGTCTCAGTCTAGATTTTATTTGTGAATTTAGCCGACCTGTCATATGGACCAATTGGCAATTGATTGTGTAGCTTCATTTCAGATCAGGCACACTCAGGGCTGTGAATTGAATAAAAAACATCTAGAATATGTCGCCACTGCACAAATTGGTTTACCAGGTTAGGGCGATCTCGCTCAAAAATGGAGGTAAAAATGCCGTTTTTGCTCAATAAATCAGTTTGCGTAATGAATTCAGCAAATTCCTCTTGAGGCATACGCAGACATATATATCCCCATCAAATGGTAGTAAAAATAAATTGTCATCAATCTATTTTGCATAATAATAAGCCAAATATCTGTCACGCCGTGGAAACAACATTCTATAGCACTTGTGCCAATAACATCCACCTAACTGTGCATTTATTACACGTTTTAGCATGGTTATGTGAAATGTACAAGTGTCAATTGCAGGTGTTCATTGGGAGATTCCAGTTCACATTTCGGGTGAGGAAAGGGACATACCAATCTGATTAAAACTCAGACTTAATAACCGCTCCTCTATCGGACATGTCGCTAATTAACCCTATCTGGCCTGGGCTTTTGGAGACGTATTCTTGCCTGGGGGGGGGGGAGGCGGGTGAATTGGCCCCTTCCTAATTGTTTTTCTTACACCTTGAGCTAGGGGGCTGAAACTTACCACACCATACCCTTGGGTCAAGCTCTACCAGAAAATGTAAAAAATCCAAGATGGCCGTTTCGATGACGTCACAGTGACGTCATTTTCAAAAACGACATTTTTTGGTCGATTTTTCTGTCAGATTTTCCGATTTTTTTGATTTTTGCAACTTCTCCGCAAAAACTGCATGATAAATTAGTAAATATTAATGTGATGTGAAATAAAATAGTTTTTGTCCACTTTTCATTGCGGAAAAGCAGAAATTTTGAAGAAAAATCACTTTTCTAGTACCCCCACGTGGTCGCCATCTTGAATTTACCCATGATCCACTGCTCGAGGGGTCATGCAAATAGGCTCAAAATGACCCCAGTGTGATAAACTATAAAGTCACGGAGTTTGAGCTCTCCATTTTTTGTTGTCCCGGAGATAGCGCAGAAAGTTTGGTAGGGTAGGCCATTTCGCCCCCCCCCCCCCACCAGGGCAGGTAGGGTTAAGATCTGGGACAGTCTGTATCTTAAATATGTCGCGCATGTGAGACTGGCGACCAATCACAGTCCAACTTCAACGGGCAAATATGTGCCTATCTGAGCAAATAATAATCTTCGGTGATTGCTCATGGAGAGCAGGAGCTTCGTCAGCCGCCTGGGTTGGATTTTTCTGCGCCTCGTTCACTACAGAAATAATCGGATAGGCACCTATTCGCCCGTTGAAGTTGGACAGTGGCACAGTGGCTTGGTTGGCAGCTGGTGTCTTCGTCGACCTTTTCAGGTACCACAATGACATCAAAATGCGGCGTACTATACGACCTACTCCGATTTATATACGCCTCCTCTACTGTATCTTTATCTAAAATGACGATATAGTAGAGGAGGGGTATGTACATCGGTGTATGTGGTATAGAACTCAATTTTATGATATCCGCTGTCATTGTGGTGTATGAAAAGGTGAAAAATAATCATATTCTTGAAAAAAGAAGAAAAAAAATATGAACAACAACATCGACGAAGACACCAACTGCAAAACAAGCCAATGCGCCATCCAGCCTGGTGGTCATTTTGGCAGTGACCATTTGGTTAAGTAGTTATATTTATTTGTCTGTGACATTTTGTACTGGGTCGTAGACGAAGAGGTATTGACAAATTCGTTGACATAGACTGATATATTCCTTACATAATATAAAGACGACTACAACAAATAAGAGAGAGAGAGAGAATTAGGGTTTAACGTCGCATTCAGCAATATTTCAGCTATATAGCGACCTACAACAAATAAAGTGAATAGTGACCCATATACTGCATTTAAATATACATGTAAATATAGTACCAAACAGGATACGGAAATAAATTCACAAAGGCGAGCTAGATACACAGCGGACCATGACTTAATTATTCGATAGTTCAGGCAAAGTTACATACACCCTCTCTACATGGGAAATTAGTTTAAGTGAAGCTACATGTACATGTAGGTCACACACGAAGGCAAACTGATCTATACAAACAACCCGGACTACTGTTTTTCCATTTTATCAGGATTTCACTTCAAAGATTTTTTGTTCAGTGTTTGGCTTCGAGGGAACAACTCTCGTGATGTTTGTGCGTATTTTCTACTGGCTCAAAAGTATGCAAGGAAACTCGGAAAACGGAGCCTGCCTGAAAATTACCTCAACTTCATCGCACTGGGATACACAATTATACCAGATTAAGTTACGGGTATAAGATGTCTTCGTTATCGCAGCGATGGGCCTGTTTTGACTGAATTTCACTTATCATAGCGGTGCAACTGGAGTGCGGAAGGGCGACAAATCAAAAGTGAACAGAATTAACCCTTTAAATCGCGATGTCCAGTGAGGTGAGTGCCCGAAGTCCACTTCTCCGATTGGGTAGTGGAACGGACACGGACGAGCAAGACGAGATATACTCTCGAACCAGTGTGCAATTTAAAAGATCAAGTGGACAGAATGTCACGTGTTTTGTGGCGATAATCACCGGTATTTCGGCCGTCGGTCAGTTCCTATTTGGGTACGACACCGGGGTAGTTTCGGGCTCCATGCTCCTGATTACCAAACATTTTGGTATTGGTTCTGTATGGCACGAGGCTATAGTCAGTGCCACAATTGGAACTGCCGCGTTGTTCGCCATCCTCGGTGGACCAATAAATGACCGGATAGGGCGAAAATATACTGGAATCCTTGCTGGGATATTTTTCACTGCAGGTGCAGTGATTTTAGCGAGTGCTGATAGTCCGATAACTCTACTGGCAGGTAGAGTTGTTGTGGGGGCAGGACTCGGTAAGTATCGTTGTTTTGTTTTAGGTTCGCGTTTTAAAACAGCCTGTGTCTATATAGCTGCTTACAGGTGCTTACCATTAAACACAAGCCAAGATACCCTTACCAAAAATTCTTGTAAGATCTTACAAGAAAGTGTCCTGTAAGATCTTGTAGGACAGTCTTGTAAGATTTTGGCACTTTTCTTGTAAGACTGTCCTACAGGATCTTACAAGATCCTACAAGACTGTCCTACAGGATCTTACAAGACTGTCCTACAGGATCTTACAAGATCCTACAAGACTGTCCTACAGGATCTTACAAGATCCTACAAGACTGTCCTACAGGATCTTACAAGATCGTCCTTCAGGATCTTACAAGATCCTACAAGACTGTCCTACAGGATCTTACAAGATCGTCCTTCAGGATCCTACAAGATCTTACCAGACTGTCACACAGGATCTTACAAGACTGTCCTGCAGGATCTTACAAGATCCTACAAGACTGTCCTACAGGATCTTACAAGACCGTCCTTCAGGATCCTACAGGGTTGTCCTACAGGGCTGTCATTTGTGTCAATTAACGCAGATAGAATAATGCTGGATGGTTGTACAGGATTGTCCAATATACTGCAGGTTTACGATGAAACGTTTCGTGTCGAATGAGATAGTCAACATAACAAATTATATGCATTCATTTCATACATTTTATTGTATAAAACAGAAACGTATAGACAGCTATACACACAAAACAGAAACGTATATACAGCTATACACACAAGGGATTATTATGTTGTCATGTCATACATTTTATTATATAAAATAGAAACATTTATAGGGAACAGCAACCAGCACATGCACGTAGCATCCAAAGTCCAAGGCATCCATGTTTTTCTCAATAGATCAAGTGTCTTTTATAACTTTTTAGCTCCCCATTCAATTTTGATTTCATCGCGTCCAAAATCACCTTGCTGGTAAAAAATGAAAAGTCATCAAATTAGCAAAGAAATTGTTATCAAGTTATCAATGTGTCAAGTTATCCCGAAACTATTCAGGGGTTATCCTCATAATTTAAATGGGTAGAATGATAAAAAATTGTTGTGACATTAGCGAAAAAGTATGATTAGAGAAATCTTAGAAATATTACACTACATTCAACTGGCGTATTGCTGATATTAGTGAATGTGACGATAACCAGGATGATTTGCATTGAAATATCACAGAAATGTGATGTTATTGTTATTGGTGTGCCCTCTGCAAAAACCAAACATGTGCCGCTCACTGAATAAAGATTATTTGGGTCCAGTAGCACCACGGTCATTCAAGTCATTTGTTATTAATGTAAAATATACATTCTTGAATGCATGTTATGAGTATTATAAAGCAATATAAATTATGATACTTAAGCAGTATTCATGGATTTGAAGCAAAATATTTTGAAGTGGGATCCAGAATTATGGATCAACACTAAATGAAAACGCAATCACAATTGGGAAAAATATTGAGAATGTACACTAATATGATTTTAACAATGTTCGTCATCCAGTTGTATTGGTCATGTAATATTGCCTGATGTTATTTCCTCTTTGGCGAAGAAGTAATTCAACAATAGACGCTGCATGATTTCCATGATCACATGTCTGCTCCGAGTCGATGAAATGTGCGCCTCGAACATGTCCGATTGGTTGCATCTGAGGAGAAAAAAGTTGTTTAAAACGTTTTAAATGAAATGAATGAATGAAATGTTCTCATTTTTCAAGATGTGGGTACAGATGTATAATTGAATTATGCAGCAATCCTTAGCCTTGGTCAAGAATAGTGCAATAAATAGACAATTAAAATATAGCCTGTTATCATGGTTATGGTGATAGGAAATCTAATCATAATTTATCCTGCTTTTCCTGGTCACATTTTTATCATAGCAAATATCGGTTATGCCAACAGTGTATTTGTTATCAATTTATTTTAATAAATATTCCTTTGCGATTTCATCAGAACTTTGGTATGGAAATATTCTCAAATCTTCTGGAAATATAAGCAGGAAACGATAAACATTTCAAAACAACAAGTGAGGATGTCAACTGATTTATTAAGAGCTAACATCCCGTCCCCCCCCCCCCACCAAACTTCCTAGCAAGTTAAATCCTACTGTTTGACATGAACAGGAAATACACAAGCAGTGGTGTGATACAACCTATATATCTCACCCTCCGGGGGATTTCCTCCAGGGGTGCATGGCCAATCTTCACATGAGGTCCCCAAGCCTGGGCTTTTCCAGCTTGGTATGGAAATATTCTCAAATCTTCTGGAAATATAAGCAGGAAACGATAAACATTTCAAAACAACAAGTGAGGATGTCAACTGATTTATTAAGAGCTAACATCCCGTCCCCCCCCCCCCACCAAACTTCCTAGCAAGTTAAATCCTACTGTTTGACATGAACAGGAAATACACAAGCAGTGGTGTGATACAACCTATATATCTCACCCTCCGGGGGATTTCCTCCAGGTGCATGGCCAATCTTCACATGAGGTCCCCAAGCCTGGGCTTTTCCAGCTGACAATGCAACAATGGCTGCCTTGATGAACCTGGGTGGATCTGAAAGGATTTTTCAGACAGATCGAGTTATGGATATTTCTTTGTGAATTCCAGGCTAAATGAGTCATTAATTTTGACTGCAAATATAAGGTGAAGTGCTGCAGTAGTTACTGAGAAGAGTATCAATTGTT
>JAVTVY010010310.1:0-47708 GCA_036873755.1 Hanleya hanleyi | reverse complement strand
AAAATCGAGAACTCCCGACCGTTTCCATCATGCCATCTTTCATGCCAACATTCAACATCCGGTAGATCACGCGGTGCGCAGAAGGAAGTTAGTTGATGAAATTATCCCCCTTTACTTGTCCATGTGCCAAATAAGTCTGTCGCATTTTTCATTTTTCCGATCTCGATCAAATTGATTTCCTTGTCGCAAGCTTTGTTCCACGGACTAAGAATTATTTTCACACATATTTTAATGATAATAGGACAGGATAAAACGTTTCTAGCGGCCGATTTTTTAGTGAGGCGGGCGATGCTCGAGAACCATATTTTTTTTTTTACTCCGAATGGGATAAAAAATTTTGATGCGGCGGGTTTTGGAGGGACGCGGCGGGGCCGGAGAACCAAGTAATTGAATTTGTGTGGCCTAACCAATGAAACACTTTCAACCCTAATTAAAGCCAAATGCAGGCACATTTTTTCTGATCATTATCATGGATTTACTAGGATTCCAAGATTCTTTTCACTAATTCTTGGACAATCTATAAATATGGACCTAGCTTCTCCCCGAGGCGTGCTGCATTCGACTATTAATTAAAGTTTAGATCAGGCTTAACAAATCTGTTGGGGGTAATAACACCATGCTTCGGACCTAGTAATATTTTATTATTTTTGAGATCCAAACAAGTTTCCCAGACCTGTTCGAAAGGATTAATTTCATTCAGAGCGAAAATAAACGCAACGGCAGCAATTTGTTTTAGCATCACATCGTAATCTTTCTGCTACTCTTATAAGTCTGCACACTGGTCGTTTGAAGCTTCTTTGGTAGGTAGGTTACCCCAAACAGATTTCAATTCTAGCCTTACAAGTGCTTAGCAGTCTTTGTTACATTAAATCTAGTAGCTCTATCCTGATCGCAATATGCATGGAACATTAAATGAACTATCCGAGATGTTTATCCAAGGTTAGCATTATGCGAACACCAATTCGAGGAAATGGACGACTGTTAACCTGTAAGAAATAAAACATATTCCAAAGCCAAGGCAATTACACATTTAACATTAACTGTAATCATTCCAAAGATAATTGATCCAAGGATCAACAACACCATACATACCTCTTTACCACCAATAGTGTGCATTCGGTCTTCTACTACTCTCCTGACGACATCTTCAGTGTCGAACTTGACGAAACAGAAACCTCTCCTCTTGCCAGATTCATCTTGGGGCAAGTTTATTTCATCGATCTGGAATGAAAGAAACAGGTTTACCACCTTAAACTTCGTTCCAGAGCAGTTTTCCAAATAAAATATCCTAATATTTTTAAAATAGTGCTTGAGGGTGGAAACCAGACGAGAGTTTCCGAAGGGCATTAAAATATAAATGAAATCCTAATTTAATGGGGTAGATTTATTTATGTTCTTCAGGTAAAAAAAGAAGAAGTTTTTAAGTGCCCAGGTGAACAAAAGTACGGTAAACATTCCAAATATTCTATCACCGGAAGTGATTTCAAGACCCCAAAAATCAGAGGGTGATCGTAAATACTGGAACACCCGGTCACGAGGAAAATAGCCTTGATTGTATCAATGGAATGCGATCTGTTTGCCCGACAGAGTTATCTCCCTTGGTTCACCGGCCTGACTTCGCCTTCTAGACTGAGTCAAAATACACACGCTTGTGCAGTTTGCTTCGTATTTTATTTGACTATATTTTGTCCGGCCGTTATAAAAATGATTATTAAAAGAAATTACACTGGAAGTTGTTGGCTTATTGTTGCACATTTAACCCTAGTCCTGTCGGACAGTTATACGCTGGTCGAAGTGCGAGTGCCAGGCTGTCAAGCAGAGTTGAACTGTTCAAAATGGGCTCAAAAACGGCGACGGTCTGGTCGTTGGAATTGATAAATAAATTGAAATAATGGATGGTATTTGACATCATTTTGAAACCCTGAACATACATTCAGAACATATTTGGCGTTTTACAGCTTTAGAAATATTTAGGAATCGCATTTCGGCAAAAATAGTGTACCGTAAAACTCGCCATGGAGCCTAGGCTCCATGAACTCACATAAGGAATTTTATCACGTTCAGAATACGACTGATGGACGGTCTGTTTTGGTACATCGACTAAATAACTCGTCTAAATTCTTTTAGATGTCACGGTATGCAACTCGTAGCATAACGAATGTTGAATATTTATTAAACATTCCAAGTGAATCGGTAAAAATCCTTTTGTTTACGCGACGTGCGGCTTCCCTCAGCGAAACCAAACGACATTTTGACTCCGTAGAATTCGGCCATGGCACATGCGTAACTCAACGATATTTTATGTTAACTCATTCAGTACCGAGCGTCATTTCTGGCCTCAGTTCCAGTAGCTCCACAGCTGAGTCTCAATGTGTGCAGTGCACAAATGTCCATCACAGAAGCTGTCGACCAAAAGTTCATTTCAAAAATATTTTGTTTATGAAAGTGAATAAAATTTGAAACTTTATATCTCCATGAAATACACAAGTATCAGAAATTGTGTTTGTGTTATTTTTATAATTATATACATGAAATTATGCATGCAAATTTCATGAAAACATGTTTTTATCTGTTTGAAAAAAATGCTTCAACAAAAATAACATCGAAATTGTCATGGTCTGGTTTCAGATGTACGTAATCTCTGGCTGGTAAAATTTATAGCTGATTGTAGTATCCATTCCCAGGATAAAGATGATAATTTCCTCAATTTATTTCATCCACATATAACTTATAAATTAACGTTTTTATCTGGTAGAAATTCCGTTGATAGTGATTATATTACACACAAAATAATGAAGCAGAAGTGTTTTTTTTCTCGTCTGATTCAATCGCGTCCGTGGTCCGTTTCCCTGAACCGATTTCAATGAATGACGTATCATTGTAAAGCCCATTCATTCAGCTTTCTTCTCGTAGTAGAATCACCATCGGATGGCCAGTGAAACGAAAGATTTGATTGGATTGAAAACAGTGTTCACGAAACGATCTTTCTGATAAGCCCGCTGTTTTGGGCAAGTGGATTGGATAAGAGCGTTTACGTCACAAGGCGAGCCAATCGGGTTGCCTCATTCATCGCGGGTTTGTTTGGAGAAATCAAAACAGAAAAGATGGAGGGAAATTCTGACAAGTTGGTGTCGGACAATAGCGAAATATTTGGGAAATAAATTTACCAAACGTATACGATCGTAGGAATTCTCAACAATGGATATATACCTGTACCTTGACAGAAAATTTGACAGAAAATATCTCGTGAATTCGTCAGATTTCTCAAGGAATCGTATGATTCTTCCAGGTATTTGAACATTTGCAAATGTCTGCCGAAACGGCGCGATGTTCTCACAGATCTCTTCTCGGATTATAGTTTTATTTCGTTATATTTCGTTATATTTTTCATTCAATACGAAAATGCTTTATATATAATCGGATAGATAGCGATCTTATCTTTCGATATATGTATGGTTTACGTGATATTTCTTCCTGAACAGACCAGGAAAATAAGAATTCCAACGGTGGTGTATACGGCCGACTTCATTTTGGAAATTTTCGTGATTTTATTTTTTATCTGCGTTTTCAAACAACGATCTTGAAATAATTTCTCTGTTAGTCAAATCCAAATTTCAGAAATTGTTACGTGAGAAAATAAGCTTCGTAAACATATAGGCCTTTAATTACATTTGACAATGCTTAGATATGAAAATTCTATTTTCCCACGACAGTTATGATTTGCGCCATATGGCGTCATGGGGTTGAAGAGGCCCAAATCTGCGACGCCAAATGGCGCTTACGGTACCGAATGAGTTAACTCATTCGGTACCGTAAGCGCCATTTGGCGTCACAGATCTGGGCCTCCTCAACTGCCAAACCATATGGCACATAAGCGCAACTGTGCGTGAAATAAGAATTTTCTCTCACTTGGTAATCAAATCTATGTTGGCTGACACTGTCAACGTAACTGAACTCTTGAGGGGCTAACAGAGAATTGGCAAAGATGGGTTGTTTTCAGCACTTGAATCAGTTTCAAAATGGCGCAGGCCGTGCTCACCGTTGGAATTCTTTCTGAGTGTATTCAGGAAGGCATATCACGTAAACCTGCTCAATAAATATACGATTATATAGCAAAGCATTTTAAAATGATGAAAATATAGCAGCTCAGGAATTCTTTTGGCATTATCAGCTGTGGAGCATTTGCAAATGTTCCACCTGGAAGAATCATACGGCCTTGGCTGGCCAGTGCACGAAAACCTGTTAGTATATCCATTGAATTCTACGATATCATTGGCTGCAGAAGACCTTTTCCCAATATTCATCGACACTGATCATTGCACCATCTTTCTGTTTATTTAAGCAAACCGCTGAGCAACCCGATTGGCTCGCCTTGTGACGTGAACGCTCTTATCCAATCCACTTGCCCAAAACAGCGGGCTTATCAGAAAGATCGTTTCGTGAACACTGTTTTCAATCCAATCAAATCTTTCGTTTCACTGGCCATCCGATGGTGATTGTACTACGAGAAGAAAGCTGAATGAATGGGCTGTGATCGTCATTCGGCCAATCCAGCTTAGGCTGCATCTGAGCCTTCTGCTGTTGACCCTGCGCGTAATATAATGACTATCAACGGAATTTTTACCAGATAAAAACTTTAATTTATAAGTTATATGTGGATGAAATAAAATGAGGAAATTATCATCTTTATCCAGGGAATGGATACTACAATCAGCTATGAATTTTACCAGCCAGAGATTACGTACATCTGAAACCAGACCATGACAATTTCGATGTTATTTTTGTTGAAGCATTTTTTTCAAACAGATAAAAACATTTTCATGAAATTTGCATGCATAATTTCATGTATATAATTATAAAAATAACACAAACACAATTTCTGATGCTTGTGTATTTCATGGAGATATAAAGTTTCAAATTTTATTCACTTTCATAAACAAAATATTTTTGAAATGAACTTTTTGGTCGACAGCTTCTGTGATGGACATTTGTGCACTGCACACATTGAGACTCAGCTGTGGAGCTACTGGTACCGAGGCCAGAAATGAGGCTCGGTACTGAATGAGTTAATGAGCAGTCGGAGCAGTTTGACCAATCAGGAAATCGGGTTAAGCCAGGTGATCAGCATTTTCGCGGGTTAAAAATGGTTGAATGGGAAATTAGGTTGTGTGGAATGAAAGCAGAGTTGTTGCCATTCATTTTGATATCTTTAACGTGGGGAGGGGCTTCCGGGATTTCGTTGCAGAAGCTTGTAAACAAGGTGTGTTTTTACGCGTTTTAACAAACTTTTCTGAATAAATGACGCTCTGTTTTACATCTGTAGACGATCTTCACATAACTAAGCGTCTTTTTTAGTAATAAACAGAGAACTCGAGTGAAATAATTAATGAAATAATACGTTTTAGTTGGAGTTCCACACGTCGCTCCAAATTGTTTGCAATCACCGATTAGCCGATTCACGCAGCCCTCAATCATTCAATTGATAGCGACTACATTAGAAGACGGTCAGCACCGTCAATGGTCGTTCCGCGTGAATTGTCGTTCCTGTGAACTGAGCACATAGCAGTGATCGTATTTACGTTGGAATGCGAGACTGATCGTATCTGAGTTAGAACTTCCGATCGTAAACTTCCCGATAAAATGGGGGTGATCGAAATAGGAAAGGTGATTGAATGGTTGGAATGTTTACCGTACCTAATTTATTCATATGATTATTTGTAGATACTACGGTCTAAAAGCATCCTAGGTAATCACTCACCTTTCCAAATTTCTGGAAGTGCTCCCTTATATTGGTTTCTGGTGTGTCTGGATTTAAGCCTCCAACAAAGACTTTGAGATTTGGTTCTCGCTTCTTGGGGTTTGCTTTCTTTGGATCAATATTTCTGCCATGAAGTGTATGAGTGCCCTGTTTCAGCACCTGTAGTGAAATGTGAAAATAATGAACCAAAAATAAACATACCTCTTCACATTTTTACCTAGCAAACTTCATTGGATTATGGTGGGAAGAGCCATTCGAAAGGATGCTTTGTATTATGAAATTTCATCATGCTGAAATAAGAACTACCGGGATGGAAGTAAGGATCATGATCACCAATGACTGATCAAATCTGGACACTAGCCAATCAAAATGCCATAGCGATAACATGGACAGGTAACTTGCTGATCAAATTCAAAGCTTCTAATTATATCACTGATCAAATTTTCCATTATTTCAACCCTGTCAGAAGATGGCCAGATGTCCGCAAGATTTATTGGTCATTTCAATCTTATTCTACAGGCATATAACATCTTTTAAACCTCAATGAAGTGTGGTGCTACATTAGTCGGTGTTGATTGGATGAACCTTTCCTCAGAATGATCAACAATGATCAGGCCAAAAGATTGAGAAGACCTAGATTCTTATCTTACCTCATCAACACTGGAACTTTCTTTGAACACAACGAATCCGAAGCCCCGTGACCTGCCACTTAGCTGATCTGTCTTTACTGTACAATCTACAACCTCCCCATATTTGACCAAGTAGTTTTTAAGTTCCTCTGGAAAAAAAAGAAAAGATTCACATTGTTTTAAATGTTGGGTCATTCTCATTGCAAGGCCTCCATTTCTTCTGACCCACCAACATGAATTCTGGGGGAATAATTGCGCCTTGTTTCAATACTGAGAAGCCGGATGGGAAAAAAATTATTTTCAAGGGGCAAAACATCTAGCCCAAACCTTGCTCAGAAATAAATGCTGTGCGATTCTTGCGACTCAATCCATAACATTTCCTGTAACGTTTCTGCTGTTTGGCGATTGTCTATACTTTGTTCACATGTGATCGTCGGCATTTCTGCCTCGCCCAACACCTAATTTTTTTGGTATAGCCACTATACTATCTCGCAACTGGGTTCCTTGTATTGGAGGCATCTTTGATTACAACATTATCCAAATTAATCAGGTGTTTTTATGCTCTGTAAAGCAGGAAATCGTTTCATCACAGTTTCACCATACTTGCATTGTTATTACCACACAAACAGTACAATACTGGTGTCCCTGATGACAAAACGAAGTTTCTTTGGGGAACGAGACGAGATTAACCACACAGTAGTTAGGTCTTAGGTAAAGCAACTTACCTGTTGTCGTGTCCCAATTTAACCCACCAACAAAGAGTTTCCTGTAACATAAAAGGTAAAACATTAAAGACTTGCTCAATACAATTGATCGAAACCTGCCAGAAGAGAACAAGAGCCCAAGGGGCTTCAATATACGCCCGTATATCTGGAATTATATTGGTCCAAATTTCAAGGTTGTTTAATAGCCTTGATTCCAATTGGTAGCTAGCAATCCAGAGAAAGGTCTACAATTTTGTGCTTCTGGGAATGTAACATATATCACATCTAAAATTGAATGATAAACTAAAATGAGCTTAACTCTTGGAAACTAGTTGACCTTGGAGCAAGAACCGAGAGCTCACATATCCCACACTGAAATCGATAATAGTCAAACACAAGAAAATAGTAGTTTTCCTGCAAATGCATTTCTTTCAGACGAGAGAATTTTTCATGAAGGAAGAAGAAAGGGATGAAGTAAACCACATTCTTGAGTTGATAAACAGGTATGAAGTTCATAAAGGACCCCTCTCGAGTTAAATTAGTAAAAGTATGGTTTTTATTTCACAACAGTTTAACTAACTGTAGCTGTTTCAAACACGGGAGACTCCACGGGACAAATGCCATATACATGTTGGGAAGAGAACTCTGAATATTCCAATCTAACAGATATAATCAGCTAAACATGATTCAGTTTTGGGGGACTGTGACCTTGACCTTTGACAAATTGATGTATGGCTCCTCTTCGCCATGCGAGTAATGTGTTTGATACCATTCCATACCATGAAACTAGAGATATCGTATGGACAACAAATGTTAATGAATGGATGGACAGAACGCACCATCGCATTACATGACCTCATCTTCGATAGGCATATGAAAAAATGTAACTTAATGATATCTGATTTTGGAGTCACCGCAGGGGTTATTTTAGACACTTTTCCTTTATATAACTCAATTTCAAAAAGATGAAAAACTCAATTTTTCGGCGCGCCTACGGCGCGCAAAATAAACAACAAAACTCAATTTTTTCGGGTTTTTCATCGCATGCAGTCTGGAAACTCAATTTTTTTATCTTTTAGTAGGACACTTACAATAAATAAATTCGCGACAATTTTTCATCGTGAATGAACATGTCAGTAATGTTATGAAGCTCATCAAGCAAAGTTGCGTGTCATACATAGCTGCATACAAGTTTGTTTGCTATTCAACTGTGATTGGCCGATTATATTTTGGCTAAAGATGTTAAGTAGAAATACTTCCCTCAGAGATAGCTTCATTTAATTACAAAAATGAGCGTGAATAAAACAAGAGAGTTTTAAAATCCAAGTTATCTCGGGAAGTTCTATTTGGTCGATTATTTTGGGGGTGGGGGAGAGTACTTTAGCTCTGGATTGTGATAGGTCACAAGTGAAAATATTTTCCCTACAAATAGCTTACTTTAGTTTAAAAAATCTATACTTATAGTCAAGAAATAAAAATTGTCCATTTCCATGAGTTAATTAACCAATCCTTGACAAAGTTGGTGGTTGAGTAGTGTAAGTGTCTGGGTATTTGTAAGTGACAGGAAAGAAATGAAGAAATAAATGGCAATAAAAATGTTAATAAGAGACGTAAAAAATAAAACAATGGTGGTTGTGAAGTTTGTGGATTTCACGGAAAAAATCCAATGCTGCTTGGTAAACGCAGATAAATGGCCAAAAATTGCAAATTAAACTCAATATGCACCCTATTTTGTAGTATGTGGTGTGGGACTTGTTTACAAAACATACTGGGGTTTCAGAAATTTCCATCGGGCAGAAACAAAATTATTCATAAAAACGTATATTTTGCATATCCCCCGCATGTAGATCCCCAGTTGCGCAGGAGAGAGTGTGGATCTTTTGTTTTTACACCAATCTGCATTGCTCACTTTGTGTATTTATTCCCAAATGGTACATCAGCTGTATTTTGGGGAATGTCTGTTTTGTTCGTTTCTTGTTTCTGGGGAAACGTATTTCAACGTCACACGCATCCAAGTGAAATGTTGACTGAGAGAGAAAATGCTTGCCCGTTGTCTTGGTTCCGGAGATTGACGGACAGCGTGTCTCGGAGACCAGACTCATAAGCCACAGCAGTATGACAGCAGTGGTTCCCGAGTGGACTAAAAAGAGGGGACGTAACTTTGAAATATCAAAATGGCGGACTAGTTCGATCGTGCCCCGAACAATTTGCTTTGAAATGAGAAACGTTCAGGACAATGTCTTTATCGGACCTATACGACTGAAATGAGAACAGTTCAAGACCAGACGTCCTTATCGGAGCTATACGATTGAATAATAAAGGTACACAAGTTATTCTGTCTGCACATCAGTTAGAAATCCGGAGTGCTTATCTCAACTCGAGTGGCGTGGCTGGTCACACGTTTTTTTTTTTCTTTCTCGCGGGGGTTTTGGGGGAGGGGGACGGGATAACAGACGACGAAACTCAGTTTAGATTTCTCAGAAACTCAATTTATTTCGTAGAAACTCAATTTTTCGCGCGCCGAAATTTTAGAAAACTCAATTTTCGGCAATAAAACTCAATTTACAAAATTTTGCAAAAACTCAATTTGTACTTGTTTTTCATCGTGGTTACCACGATGAAAAAAGTGTCTAGAAAAACCCCTGCACCGTGACCTTGACCTTTGACCGTGACCTAAATTTTGGTACACGACACATCATCTTCCCGTCAATATATCAATGGACACAAAAAAATCATGATTTTTATGAATTCCATGATTTTGGGGGTCACAGTGACCTTGACATTCGGCCTTGACTTACATTTTCGTACGTGGCACATCATGTCCCCCTAATGTATCTAGACACAAAAAAAGAGTACTTTTCAAACATTTGACCTTGACCTAAATTTTGGTACATGACAAACCCAGTAATTTCTCAATGGACACAAAAAATAATGCAGCTATGTATGACACGCAACTTTGCTTGATGAGCTTCATAACATTACTGACATGTTCATTCACGATGAAAAATTGTCGCGAATTTATTTATTGTAAGTGTCCTACTAAAAAGATAAAAAAAATTGAGTTTCCAGACTGCATGCGATGAAAAACCCGAAAAAATTGAGTTTTGTTGTTTATTTTGCATTTGAGTTTTTCATCTTTTTGAAATTGAGTTATATAAAGGAAAAGTGTCTAAAATAACCCCTGCACATGCAAAACAGAGAGAGAGAGAGAGAATTAAAGGTTTAACGCTGCGTTCTCTTTTTCCAAAGCCGGTAGGAAAAAGTCCCAGAACATGCTTTTGGCAAACAAATAGTACCTGAAAATATTCCTTTGTTCGGTTTATCTAGTATATTTTCAGGTAAATATCGGGTCCTGAAAGGCCCTTATTCGTCGATTCATTCTACCACGCATAAAACTTCGAGAATCAAAGATGGCGGCAGAATTTCAGCATGGGGTGAATGTAAAAACCGGATCGACTCGACTTTCCTGAAATGGAACGCGATTCAATATTTCAGAAAGAGAGTGAATGAATGAAACATCGGATTGGGTTGTATTTTTTTTATTTGAATGATATGCTTTGAATTTTTTGTCATGTATGAAAAACGCTAATGGTATGATGGGCACTTCTTCGAATAAAGAACGTCTGAAAACTAACGGAGAAACATAAAAGTCGCCTAACTCGAATGTAGTGTCGTAAGATAAAACTATTCCGTCCGCTTTAGATTTCGTCAATTTAGTAAACTCGGTTATAATCTCAGGTAAGGCCGCTACTATCAGGGATTATAGTTACTTCAAAAATGAAATCTGGCAAATGATACCTTAGTAGAATTAAATTATAAAGATCATCTAAACTCAATTGCTTCTTAGCATTAATTTTTTGATGCTGGTTTTGAATTTGTTTTAAATTTCTTGGGTTAGCTACGCCCTGATAAATGCCAGTAGCAGCCTTAGTATCACAAACCATCTTACCATAAGTTTTCATTGGGGCTCCATTATCAGCGGCCTTCTGGATGGCCTCAATAACTGATGGCAACGTTCTCTTGAATTCTGTATCTGAATGAGAATTACCGCGAGACATTGGGGAATATACAGTTTCGTCGCCTAAATAATGCACGAATACTAAACAAGGGTCATCCTTAAAGTAATACCCAACCCGCTTAAATTCCTGTGACCCCACCGCCCTATTCCTGTTACTTCTTACATCAGTACCCCCTACTCTAATCTTAAAATGGACAACTTGTAACTCTTCATCAAAAACATCATAACATTTTTTACTTGTCGAAATCCACTGGTATTGGTCGCATTTCCAGTCATTCTTATAGGCACATCGTACAACAAAATAATCGCCACCCTTTGGTTTGACCGGAGGCAGCGAAGAAACCTTCTCGGGGTCGACGTTCCTCAAAGTGTTGGCAACAAATACTTTATTAAAAACAGTAGATTGTTGCCCATAAACTTGAGTACCGCCACCAACCTGACGACGAGGCGGAGAGGATGAGACTGAACTCGTCGGAGGCACTGTAACAAGGTCGGACCTGGGTGGAGTTACGGTAGAAGATTGCCGTTTCGGAGGGAGAGTCAAGAGCTGATTAATTTATAGGTGCGAACCAAACAATGCATAATAATGTGTGCCCGAGAGAACGAGCATGGCTTCTCCACGGGGTCGCTTGTTCTAACGGAGGGTACGATTCCTTTCATATTTTACCGCTACTTTTGGACAAAACGCTCTTCGAACTTTTTTCGGGTTACATCCCAGGCTTCCCATTAGGAGCCGGTCGGCGGCTCAGTGAGACGTCTACTACATTATTTCAGCCGCCTACTTCGTTTGATTTTCTGAAATTAATAAATACATTATCTAGTTTTGGCCGATATCGTGTACATCATTTATTCATATCCTGAAACCGGGTGAAGTTGACGCAGTCGTACCTGTCATGATCGGTAATTCCATTCACGTGTCTTTATGCCGTTTCAAACAACTGAATGTTCCACACAAAGGGGTGACGTATACTATTACTCATGCATTTAAACATGCCTGCGTCGGAGAATATCGATAAGTTGTACGGGAGAGACCGAACGATCCCGAATCTGACGAAAGCAACCTGTAAAATGGCGGACGCAAAGAAGCGTGGGCCGGGAGACGGTCAACAAAGTTTGTTTAAATTTATGCGAAGAGAGACGCAGGACAAGCTAATATCAAGATGCAAATGCAACTAATTTCAATTGCGATCATAATTATGGACAGTGTATCAATACAATAATCGTCCTGTCAAGCACTTTAAGAAAATAAGTTTGCATAGCAACCACTGTTTACGGGGTAAGGGGGCACAACTCTTACGTACACTTTGTTCAGAAGTTATTAAGGGAGTAGAGGACGTTCATTTCTCGAGGTTGAATTTTTTTTAAATTTCAATATTTTTTCATCAGGTTAAGACATGCTGATCCATGAAAAAATGGAGTGGGGGGGGGTGGAAATGTTTTCATAAATAGTAATAACCAGAATTTTTGATGAATTTCAACCATTTTTCTATATTTTTCCCCAAGGAAGTGAGAGATAAAAAAACATTTTTAATGCTCTAAAATGGCTCCAAATTCTCTCTGAGAGCATCGGAGGTGTCTAGCGGATGGGGGCCTAGGCGGCCCCCAGGCCCCCGGCCATTGTGCGAACGCCTTGCTTCGCTCAGCCTTGTACTTTTCTGTTTAGCCTTCTACTCAAAATGTTAATGGGAAGGCTGCATCCGTGCTGATTATTTGTTTTTTCCTCTGAAAAATTATGATCCCGGGAATTCAGAAGAAACAAGCACGGCTTCCTCACAGGATCATTACTGTAACGAGCGGTCACTTCTTTTCATATATTAGCTTTGTTTACAGCCTGAAATGAATGTTATTTGTTCTTCAATTAGTCGCTTACAATATCGTAACTTATGCAATTGAAAAGACATACATCGTTATATGTTTGTTCAGATAGGAGGACCTGTGAGTTTGAAAAGAAAAAAATATATATTTATTATTCTATAATATTCAGTAAAGGGAATTAAATTGTCTTAGTTTCAAAGGTGGAACCGGTACATTTTCCGGTCTTGATACGAGTCGTCTTTTGTACTCCCATTGAAAATTTTTATTGAGAATTCTACAGAGAATTATCTCGTTGCTATTTTTAGTGTATATAATCCGATGTTCCAATTATCAATTCTCTCTCTGACATGATCCTTGTGCGTGCTGTTTTGATTCACGGAGCTAGAGCCCCCAGCTTGTATTGAATCCCGTTCCGTTTCAGGAAAGTCGAGTCGATCCGGTTTTTACATTCACCCCATGTTGAAATTCTGCCGCCATCTTTGATTCTCGAAGTTTTATGCATGGTAGAATGAATCGACGAATAAGGGCCTTTCAGGACCCGATATATACTAGATAAAAAGCAGAATTGTATAAATATTATAACAGAATGCATTAACAAGGCTGGAAATAGGTACCTGCCAAATTTTAAAACACCCCTGCAGATCATGATGAACTACTCCAGCTTGAATCTCCAATTACAAAGGTAAAAAGGTCATGGTGCAGAACATTTCCCAAAATAGGGGTGAAGTAGTTATGACAGGTGCTTATTTCCAGGCTTGATTAGGCCTCTGTTAATTAATCTTTAGCTTCTCATGACCTTGGGAGGAAATTATGATGATGCTGAATGCTGTAATTATTAATTATTTGGCTGCATTAAGACATTGCAATAAAAAAGAAGTTATGTACGTGGTAAACTTCGAGCACCAACGGAAAGTTTATGTCAACTTTGATATGTCAAAGAAAACTATTTCCTTAATTTCTGCAATTAGAAATGCAAAAAGCTTTGTTGTTGACTAAATCATGTGAAATTTAAATGGCACCTGTGACATTATATCATAGAATTTATATCCAAGTAAACACCCTTTTTAAAGAAGGAAAATTTGAGGGGAGTTCACCAGTATCCCAACAAAATTTAGTTATATTTATCAATAGTCTCCCCTTGTAAAATTGCTGCTTCCAATAAATTAGAATCAACCACCAGAGTCCCGTTGGAATTATCAGTTAACTGAAATGTCTGCATAGAAAAACGTCAGCTTGTGAACAGAAGTCCAAAGAAGCCAACAATATTATTTACCATCGAAACGAACTGAAAAAAAAACAGTCCAATTCCGTTTCGTAACAGGTCCAACTTTTGCATGCACCGGACTAACGCGCAGGACTTCACGCGCAACCGGAAGTAACTTGTCGCGGGAAATGTTGACAGAGAACACCAACAACAATGGCCAAAGATCGGCTTGAAATAAATTTTCAATGGATTATTTCGTGGATTGTCCATTCCTTCAGATAGATATAGTCTTCAAAAAGGTATTTACGAAAATTGATCGCATTATCCTTGCGGCTGCCGCATGCGACAGGCAGATTTTTTTGCAACCTGTCGCCGGAAAAATTCACTTGCTGGCGGCAGGTAGGCATGCGTTCTTTCGACCGCTGCCTTTTTCTGCACATTTTTTTTTTTTGCAACAAAAAATGCCAAATAATTAAAACAAAAAACATGCGGGCGGGTCATAAGATTAATTAACAGAAGCCTTAATAGTTGTAATTCCTCAGAATAATGCTGCAAATAACAAATAGACGCGTACAGGGATATTTTGTAAACATAGAGGGCGCTGCAGTGCGCCGAGCCCAATGGGGGATTGCTGCATGATCTTTCACCAGTTCACATGTTGTACGCTGAGTTGTCCGGGGGTTGACAGTGACCAGAGACATCGGAATTCGGCAGTAATGTTATCACACCCTGCATACCAAACGGCTGCTCCAACTTCCGCCGGAGGGTGAACTTCCGCCGGAGGGAAATTACAAATTTGAGAAGCTAAGTAAGTTCAGATTTTTCATTTTTTTGGTAGTTTTCACATATTTACTACTCGAAAATTGAATGAGAAAATGTTCTCAAGGGGACGCGTTAGCAATTCGTGTGGAATTTTCAACTCGTCCTTGTATTATTCTTTAATTACAATTCATTTTATCTGACATGAAGAGCTATATTGCAACATAACAGTGATTAGATACTTAAACATGAAGCTGCGCTATCGAAACCCCTCGGCTCTGAACCCCAGCTATTATAATGTAAGGGTGTCTCTACCAATTGATTGGCTTGTGGGAAGAAATATTTACCCCTGGTATTGTAAGTGTACTTTCTTTGAAAAAAAAAGAAAAGTTTTCCTCCCCTTAAATTAATTTGTTTCTGGAATAAATTGAAAGAGCTGTATCGGTGTCTCACCAAAACAACAGTACACATGGCTAGATAAATACAGTACATGTATACTAAATGGGACATGTATGTCATTTTCAAAAGAGATTTGCAAGCATTCTTTGCATTGTCTAAGAAAATAAATCAATAAATCAGTCATCCAATCAATAAATAAATGTGATAGTATACTAACATGATATAGAAATAATATGCAAACTTAACATAGGAATTAGTGGATTTTGTTAGACAAGGGGCATACTTTCTGACACGACTCATTTTTGATAGGCATCTAGTGTCATTTTCAAAACAGATTTGCAGGCATTCTTCGCATTGTGTAAGAGAATAAATCAATAAATCAGTCATCCAATCAATAAATAAATGTGATAGTATACAAACATGATATAGAAATTACATGCAAACTTAACATAGGAATTAGTGGATTTTATTAGACAAGGGGCATAACTCTGCAAAATACTTTCTGACACGACTCATTTTCGATAGGCATCTAGTTCAGGTCAAGAGAAACAATTGTATCACGTTATGATCTTGTATATGGAACGGTTCTGAAATTATCACAATAAATCATAAATGGATTTTTATTTGTAAAAAGGGGCATAACTCTGCAAAATATTGTCCGAGATGACTCCTTTTCGATAGGCTTCTGATTTACGTGAAGATAAATAGATGTAACAAGTTTGGTTGCCATGCATGAAATGGTTCTGTAGATATCGCGGTAACGGATTTTATTAGACAAGGGGCATAACTCTGCAAAATACTTTCTGACACGACTCATTTTCGATAGGCATCTAGTTTAGGTCAAGAGAAACAACTGTATCACGTTAGGATGTTGTATATGGAACAGTTCTGAAATTATCACAATAACAAATCATAAATGGATTTTTATTTGTAAAAAGGGGCATAACTCTGCAAAATATTGTCCGAGATGACTCATTTTCGATAGGCTTCTGATTTACGTGAAGATAAATAGATGTACCAAGTTTGGTTGCCATGCATGAAACGGTTCTTTAGATATCGCGGTAACGGACGGACGGACGTACGGACAGCCGTACATGATGACGACAATACCCCTAGGCCAAATTTGGCCGAGGGGTAAAAATCAGCTATCTTTGTATTCTTCGCCAAATAAGTTATAGATATATGAAGAATAGTTCCTTATAACAGCAGGCTGATAGCTTGTAGTTTCAAATAGTTCAATCTACTTCGGTCAATGTTAGATTTTCTAGCCCATGCATGTTCGTATATGATACAAATACCGCCGGAGGAGCATGTCTCGAAGATATGATTACCGCCGGAGGATCTAATCTCTAATTGCGTTTGTCTATGTACACGATCAGGCCACTTTACTATATGTTAACCATGCAGACATAGCCATGATCATCACTAATTTTATCCTCGACATTTACGCCCATCGTGCCAACTCGTGTATTGGTCTAGGTGTTCTCGTCAGCATTGTAATTTTCCGGTCTCTCTGGCGAATCATTCTCCCCTGTGTCAGAGTTTGTAACCCACTAAACTGTCGGTGAAACAACCAAATTTCTGACAGTATGAGATATACAATCTGACACCGTGAGAATGTTGCGAATGTGTATCCGTCAGATACAGTCTAGGTATCGGATAACCCTCAAACACTTTTGAGAGCATTTATTTAGAGCACCATTAAGCGTTTCTGAACAAGAAGTACCGTAATAGATAACCATTTCTGAGTTTATTGAGTTGTTTAAACTACACGATTTATGGAAAAATTAGGTAATAAAGATAGGATTTGGTTAGACCCAGTGCTTCGGATTTGAAAAATCCAGAAGAGCTAAAAATCGCTCTTCTAATTTTGTCAAGAAGAGCGATCACTCCTCTAAAAAAAAACCCTTATAAAAACTTTTAGAAGAGCTATTTACGAGAATGAGGATGTAACTAGTAATTCCCATTTTATGATTCTTCTTGCAAGAAAAGTATTAGTATTATTTTCAAACTTCTTAACATTATGAAATGCGACATCAATATTATCCGACAATCATGTATGAAATGTTGATAATAAACGTAAGCGAAACCAGTTATCCCTGATGTGTTTCATTGTTATCCCTTTATTTCGTTCTGTGCCTTTCCTCGGATTCTGCGATGTTTGAGAATTTTGTCAATGTTTTGCGCAGTTTGCGTCAAACTTCTGTTACGGTACCATGCCGTTTTCGGCCGTATACGATAGAACACCACCAGTGTTCCGCCTTTTAAATGTTCCTAGTCTAACTGTTGGTGGAAGTTTTGTAGCCATTTCGCTTATTCGCGGCCACAATCGATCAAACAAATCCCAAAATCAGACGAGCGCGCCAACAACAATATGTCCGTCGACAATCCACACACAGCTGTATCCGCCGCTGTGATTGGTCAGTATTACACACAGCTGTAGAAATTTAACCAATTATAAGCGAGGACGTTTCGGTCCGCGGTCAAACCCGAACCAAGTTTAACTCCTTTGCCAGAAGAGCTCGCACACTTCCGGATTTTCGTGATCGAAACGTCTTGCGTTTTCATGGAAAGTTATTAGAGGTAAATAAAGATTTATTCCATACGATAAATTCAAGAAGCGCGAAAAAAAGAGCCTCTAAATTTTGATTCAGGCGCGCGATTGAGCGCTTTCGCTCTCGCGCTTCTTAAATCCGAAGCACTGTAGACCCTACCAACGACTGATTAGATTGGGTCTGATTTTAGTTAGACTGAGGGCCGGCTAGGCCCCGGAAGCTCTGGGGTTCTAGACGGCCGGAGACGCATTCTGGCCAATTCCCGATGGAGAAAATCGCAAATCATCTCTCAGTTATAGCTCATATTTTGATAGTTTTTGTGTTTTTCTGTGAGGGTTCCTGGAATTTTTTTTGAAAATCTAAACGTGAAATGACGCGTTCTGGCATTTTGACAGCTATTTCCCACTTTCGAGAATTGTATTTTTAAACAGGGAAGTTTCCCTGTTTATTGCAATGCTAGGTGAACTGGCTTATGGGTAATTTCAGAGGTGCCATCTATCCAAGCGGTGTGGTTTTCATTACACCACCTCTGCGCAAAATGAGAGAATGACTGAAACTTCCGCGTCACTCCGTTTATTGAACGCGATATGAAGTAGTTCGACCTAGTTTCGAATAATTTCGCCGAATTAATCTCACGACGAGCCGTTTCTAGGTGCAGATATTGAAGAATATGTCGGCTTCGTTTCCTGGACAACACTTCTGCTGATATCTTGTGATATTTTCTTCGAAAGATTGTGTTTTGTCTGTAAACTGGTCAATATGGCACAAGTCGTAGTCACGGAATATGCCGACTTCATCTTCGGCTCTGATAGCCAATGAAATACACCGAATTGACGAAATGATGTCATCTTTTAAGATCGGCAGAACCGCACTGCCAAAATTATAGTGTAGTCCCGGAAAGAGTTTGAGAGAGGAGTGAGAGGGAGGCAGTTCAGTTTTCAGTCCATGAGTCTGTAGAGTTTTGACACTGTGACCCGCAAATGCGAGCGTGGCATTCTGACAGCTCGAAGTATGTAAAACGTTTTATATCCGTCACTTGATTACTTGTTTCCCGGCGCACACTTGTTAATCTTGTCAAGTAAATGAATGTGCACAAGGTTTCGCGCCAGTGCATGATTGGAGCACATGGCCTGCTGAAAGCCGCTATTTTGTGCGCTATTAGTTTGAAAACATTTCTTGTAAGGAAAACTTGATTTATTTCATCAAGCGAAAGCATTCTTTTAGCTGCAATTTTCAAATTGACTGATCTTATCACCCAGCATCATTTGTCATCCAGCAAACATAATATTTTATATTCTGACCATATCCGTAATCATGACCAGGTCAGGGTAAAGGACTAACTGGGATATATATCCCAACTGGGATAAAATATCTCACATTGGATATTATTTTTATACTTCCATGATTGCAAGCGGACATATTTTGCTAATTATCCTGTTCGCATAAAGACATACACCAGTTGTGAGTGATGGGAAATATACTGCAAACAACAACACGAAAAAATAATGCAGGTAATTGTAATAACACAGAATAATTTTGGCGAGGAAAAGTCAGCAAAATTACACAATCGGATTGGCGAGGAAAAGTCAGCAAAATTATACAATAGGATTGGCAGTTTGTGAAGTAGATTCTATCCTGTTTTTGTAGTTTAGATGCCGAAATTCGCCATTGATGTTTAGTATGAAATTAGGATATATTTCAATATCCAAACTTGGATTTAATATCCCAAGTGGGATATATATCCCAGTTAGTCCTTTGCTCTGACCTGATGACAGCTTGTTTAAGTTGACAAAATAATTTTCCGTCTGGGCCGAGCAGTGAAGGTAAAATTAATTTTTGATGTTGATAATAATTTTCTGTGTCTGTGATTTGAATTTGCTGTGTTGAATACTCAGACCCCTCACTAGGCTTATTTGGCGTGGCGCAGCGCCACGCCCCTCACTTCGAGCGCCATGCCCCTAATTCAGGTTACCATGCCCTAAATAAATTCACCCCACGCCCATTTCATGGAAAATCGACTTTGCGCCATCCACAAGTCTTTATTTTTCAGCACAGTTTTTGCTTCCGACGGTCTCATCTTGTCAATCCCGGGCTAGAGTATCTTTTCCTATCTCATTCATAGAAGAGCTACAATTTTTTTACTCTCCGCAATTGGGCCACGTATGGTATTTTCAAGTTTTTCATACAAAGAGGCGCATATCCCCCATTATGGGAGAGTGTCCATCGATGCGGCATCAGATTGCTTCCCTTGATGCCAAAGTTTGCTCACCACGTGGCGTTCTGATCAGCGTGTTGTCAAATTTTGAAGTTTGAGCAAACTTTTCATTTTTGATCATGCCAAGCAGCGACAGAATAGCCAAAAAACGATCGGGGAGCATGGGAAGTGGTGCAAAGAACTGCAAATCTATCAGGTCGTTTTTTGAAAAAGCAACGACAACATCTGAGCCTGATATCGAAGCAGAGACTGTAGATCTAACAACAACATCAACAACAACAGCTCCGTGCAGTGATCCAGGTGACTGCTCGTTTAGCTCGAATCAAATCGGAGAAAAATAACAGCAATCCCTTCATTCTGACGAGTAACTCGAGAACCTGTTTATTTACAGCAAATTTGCATACACAATAATTCACATTTGACAAAACCTACATTTTCGTTTTGCAATATATAATGAAGTCGCACGATCACCTGTTTGAAATAATTTAAAGGTGTCCAGTTCTGAAAAAAATATCAATTTATCACATATATATAGGCTGATAGTTCTTTCTCTTGGATAGGTCTGAAATGTCCCAAAAATGGCTCCGAGAGCTTTAAGAGCACCGCGCGGTCTCTGGCGGATGGGGGCCTAGCGGCCCCCAGACCCCCGGCTATAAGTGCTATGATGGTATTTCCCCCATGCCCCTTTCTAATCCTGACTAGGGGTCTGATACTTATAGTATTTTCTCGTTGTCAATTGCCACACAAATAAATGAATATGAATCAGATTCAGGGACTTTATTCTTGTACATGTCTACAATACAATATCATTGAACTTTGACTGCAGCTTCGGTGTGCATGAATACATAAAACATGAATGAATGCCGCTATGCATTCTGGGCTACTATGTTTACCACGATTCGGACACCTATTGCAGGTTTACTGCCAATCTCTAGTTCAGAAAATATACAATTTTTAATTTTCGGTGTTGTATTTTTTATCGGGGAAAGGAAATTCATTGGATCGTCAAACAATTGTGATAGCAGTTGAACGCCTCGACAAACTTGTTTCCCTCTTCCACTGGTACCACATATGCAACTCTCATTTGCCTAGACTTTCTTTACAGTACCGGTATTGATGAAGTCTCTTCAATAATTGGAGCTACGCTTCCCAAATTCATACCACGTATGCAACGAGAGACACATCAGAAACATATATTGAACAGGACCAATTCCTTCTCTGTTTTTTTAGCAGCCTTGGATGCTTTCATTTAGATTAATGTACAACAAAAAGTAGAATCACTTTTCATGGTCCCTACTTATATTTAGTAAATATTGTCCTGTTGCATTTTGACGGAATATTTGGACTTAAGGGAGTAGAGGACGTTCATTTCGCTGCTCTTATGGGGCTACAACATGGTGATTTGTCGGATTTTTCAAAACAAGCTGAATTTCCTAACAAAAGTACGCAGACATCTCAAAATGGAATAAAAATCAACAAAAGACACAACACAACCATTTATGCTTTCTACTGGTGCAGGGTTCGAAATAGAAAATAAATTTAGGTTGCCCAAGGGCAACTAGCTCAGCAATTTCAGGTTGCCCGGATGAATTGTGGGTTGCCCTTGTCTATTGTTAAAATTTTACTTAAAACTGAATGAATAAAAAGGATTAACACCAACAATAGTATTGTTTGCATTTGCTTGTTCTATAATTGCACTTTATTATGACAAGTCCACTATCACTGGAATTCCCTGTTCGTCTCAAACAGATTGATATGAAAATAACTTTAACAAAACAGTCATTTGCATGATAACAATTTACACATCAAAGTATAAGGGGAATTAGGACTTGTGACATTTTTGAAATTTGGATCCCTTTGAAATTTGATCCCTTGGATCATGCGGTACGAGTCGGCATGCTACTTCTTCGTGTTTGAGACATGTTTTTGAAAGCTGTGTAACTATAGTTTATCTACAGACGTTTTCCATCTATGCTTGAACATCAAATTTTATATCAGATATCAAATCGAAAGTACTTATCATAATAATATTTTTTAGAGAAAAGCCTGATTGGAAAATATATGCTAAGAACAAAGTAATTAATGTCTTCAAAATCTGAACAGGTTTAATTGTGCATAATTCCTAGATATCTATTCTGGCTATCAAACAGATCATGCATTTTACTATTTAGCTATTCCAGTGTGACTGTTATGAAAGCAGCTTGAATAATTCTATGAGTATTCCTGGATGAATGGATTGAATAAATAGGATATCTTGTTCAGTTATTCTCTGGAAGTATAGCATTGCCCCGTATTTCACATAATGACCTTTCAAATATTAGCAGTAAGAATTTGTTGGCTTGTGGATTTTAATACAATACATTGTGACAGTGAGGGATTGTTAGAAATGACAAGAATGCATGGCCAGAGAAAAATTTCCCCATTGCGTAAATAGCAAATTCTAAATTTACCGGAGGTGGAAATTTCACTATCCATACGTGGATCTGAAAATGTGAACACATGTTAAGTGAATAACGAAAAATATACAGGGTCTTGCACCGCTATATGAGTGATGAGATTAAAACAATAATAATAATAAACGTGTTTTTGGGCAAATTACAACGACTCAAATCCATATGAGCTACCAGTAACATTATATTTTATGCAGGTCTATGTGCAATGTTCGTATCTCAAACCGGCGGCATTTCCATATCTCAAACCGGCGGAATTTCCATAAAATACTACCGTGTACCGCCCGATATGAAAGAGAATATGGTTCATGAATCACAGCTTTTAATTGTTTTTCTCATGTGTTTATTCATTATGACGCTCTGAATTCCCTAAACAAAGATCGATCTCGCTCTGTGGTAGAGCAGTCCCGTATGGCGAGGCCATGCTTCGCCTCGTGACCGCCTGAGTCGGGGAGAAAGAACTGTCCACCATGATCTCTATGGAAACGTGCGCGAGAGTCAGCGTGAACCTGTGAGAGTCAGCGTGAACCTGCGAGAGTCAGCGGGATTAGCCATAAAAATGGCGGCGCCCAGTTCACGCAAGTTTCAGGAATAAACTTCTTGTACTTCTTGTCTTTGACAGGTTTTATTGTCGATGAACGTTTTTTAGCAAACGGTTTCATCAGTTCAAGTCAATTTTTGCGAGTTCTAGGTAACAGTGCTTCGGATTTGAAAAATCCAGAAGAGCTAAAAATCGCTCTTCTAATTTTGTCAAGAAGAGCGATCACGCCTCTAAAAAAACCCTTCTAAAAACTAGAGCTATTTACGAGAATGGGGATGTAGCTAGTAATTCCCATTTTATGATTCTTCTTGCAAGAAAAGTATTAGTATTATTTTCAAACTTCTTAACATTATGAAATGCGACATCAATATTATCTGACAATCATGTATGAAATGTTGATAATAAACGTAAGTGAAACCAGTTATCAGGTTATCCCTGATGTGTTTCATTGTTATCCCTTTATTTCTTTCTGTGCCTTTCCTCGGATTCTGCGATGTTTGATTTTGCGCCAAACTTCTGTTACGGTACCATGCCGTTATCGGCCGTATACGATAGAACACCACCAGTGTTCCGCCTTTCAAATGTTTCTAGTCTAACTGTTGGTGGAAGTTTTGTAGCCATTTCGCTTACTCGCGGCCACAATCGATCAAACAAATCCCAAAATCAGACGAGCGCGCCAACAACAATATGTCCGTCGACACATAAACACACAGCTGTATCCGCCGCTGTGACTGGTCACTATTTATCCAATTATAAGCGAGGACATTTCGGTCCTCGGTTAAATCCGAACCAAGTTTAACTCCTTTGCCAGAAGAGCTCACACACTTCCGGATTTCGTGATCGAAACGTCTTGCGTTTTCATGGAAAGTTATTAGAGGTAAATAAAGATTATTCCATACGATAAATTCAAGAAGCGCGAAAAAAAGAGCCTCTAAATTTTGATTCAGGTGCGCGATTGAGCGCTTTCGCTCTCGCGCTTCTTAAATCCGAAGCACTGAGGTAAGATCGCTGCAGATCGTTGTTCTTATCATTTTTTTAGCACCGAAAGCGTGGTTGCCCGCCGGGCTACCATGTCGTGGTGTCAGGTAGCCCGACGGATTTTTATGTTGCCCCGGGCAATCGGGCAAATGGCTATTTCGCACCCTGTGGTGGGTCGATAGTGTGATGGGACGGACCCAAAAATTGGCATTTTAAATTCAACGGTTGGAGGGTGCAAAGTGCTCCATAGGTTAAAAATTATTCCTCCGGAATACCCCCAAATTCACTCCTATTCACTTTCAACAAAAAGAAAACTTTTGAATGGCTAATAATTGGAACTTCAATAATATTCTCCACACCCACCCCGATTCCCCACCCCCACCCCCTCCTGGTAATAGGACTGAAAAGGCTCAGTTTATCTGTTATACCGCTAATATTTTCCAAGAAAGTATGGTGTCCCCGTTTTTATTACATATTTAACAAGCACTATATGTGTTTAGTATTATATAGCAAAATGGGAAAAATTTGACCTTGGGAAGTTTGATTTATTGAGCATCAAAGAAGAAAAAATCCAAATTTCCCTATGTATTCAGTGTTATGGCTTTTAAGTGGTATACATGCTTTTGGCTACCATATTTTTTTAACGAGTATGGTGACCCCCTATTTTTTTTCCATGGATCATCTTCTCCTAACCTGATGAAAAAATCCTGAAATTTAAAAAGAAATTCAACCTCTAGAAATGAACGTCCTCTACTCCCTTAAAAGAATTTTTGTAGAGTGAACTAATGGAACTAACTTTTTTCTCTCTAGTAGGTCGGGGATATTCTTAAATCTAGATTTAAAATTGTGCTTTCTAGACAGTACAGCCTATTTTCGACTTGTTTTGGATTAACCCTATCTGGCCTGGGAGATTCGGGATATCGCAGCCTGTAGGCTAGAGGGCTGAAACTTACCACACTATATCTTTGGGTCAAGCTCTACAAGAAAATGTAAAAGAAAAAAAATCCAAGATGGCCGCCATGATGACGTCACAGACGTCATTTTCTAATAGAGCATTTTTGGACGATATTTGGTCAAAGTCTTCAATTTTTTAATTTTGTTTTTTCTTCGCAAAAACTGCATGATAAATTAGTAAATAATAATCTGATATGAAATAAAATAAGTTTCACCCACTTTTCTATACAGAAAAGCAAAAATTTTGAAGAAATATGACGAAAACATCACTTTTTCTGGTACCCCACATGGCCGCCATTTTGAATTTACCCATGATCCTCTGCTCCTGAGGTTATGCAAATAGGCTCAAAATGACCCCAATATGATAACCTATAATGTGACGAAGTTTCTGCTCTCCATTTTTTGGTGTTCCGGAGATATCGCAGAAAGTTTGGTAGGGGGGCATTTTGGCACCCCCTCCCCCAGGACTGGTAGAGTTAATGGGGGTAGGGAGGGAGCGGGAAAAATCAGGGGATGTTTTTTGGTGATGCTAAGACAGATGGTTTCAGTAAAATGCATAGAATCGCGTTGAATCAATATGCTGAATTTTTGTGTAATTTTTGAAGAAATATGGCGAAAACATCACTTTTCTGGTACCCCCATGTCCGCCATTTTGAATTTACCCATGATCCTCTGCTCGGGGGGTCATGCAAATAAGCCCAAAATGACCCCAATATGATAATCGGAAAAGTCACGGAGTTTCAGCTCTCAATCTTTTGTCGTTCCGGAGATACGAGCAAAAAACCAACAGGGGGGGCGTAAAGTGCTCCCCCCAGGCCAGGTAGGGTTAAGGTACAGGGGCGTCGGAAGCAAATTCAAAGTGGTACGGCCACTATCATATCACTTTAGGCGAGGGTCCAGGGGCCGCCGGAAGCTTAATCACAAGGTCGGGTACGGACCGGGAAAGTTAGAATGCACCCAGAAACAACCTAGCGTGTATGACAAATTGGACAAACGAACAACGAATTCGTATGAAGGAAACTATTTTTTTGTTTCGTTGATAAAATAACGTGAACATCAAACGGCATCATGCATATGAACGTACATGTTACTTATTCACGGTCGGTGCTCAGAGCCGCTTACAAATTCACTGGCGCTCTGGACCGATCAAAGTCTTCTTCAACTTGGAAGCTATCAAAACTGCTTAGTTCGTTTGCTTTTCATTTTGTATTTATTTCTTTCTTTTTTCGTTTTTTGTTTTTTCTTTCTTTCATATTTTTGTTTATTGCGCAAAAGTGGTACGGCCATGGCTTCCGACGCCCTTTAGGTGAAAGGTTGTTCAATCCGGAACTAAGTCCCGACTGTTATGTTTTTGATTACATGGCAGGCCTGTCCATTTCTTAAAACTTTAAGATATCCAACATTTTCGGTTCGGCCTTCATGTTTTATTTTTGAGACCTTCATAAGACATATACAGACGGACAACCTAGAAAATTGTCGAATTTACAAATGCAAAACGCTGCGTTCTGCTGCATTCTGATAATAGTAGGCCTTTTACCGCATCACATTTGTCATTCTCTCTGGAAAACTATCAAAACTTTAGTGTAGTGTTTATTTATTTTTTGTGCTCAAATTATTAGGGGGCTTCAGCCCCCGTAGCCCCTCCCTCGCTCTGCCGTCCCCGTTACAGGCCTCGAAATTTCAAAAAAATTGCGCAACCCAAAAATAGTTCTGGGTCACGATGTTCACGTAACCTATTGTTCGGTTACGTAGGACTAGGTTGCGTAACCCATTGGTTACGTAAACAGGTTAGCCAATTTTTTTTCCTGAAAATGAAGAAAATGTGTATTATATATTATTCCTACGAAGTAGGCTACAGATCGCAAATTGTCCGGTAATGAGTGAGTGAGTCAGTCCATCCGAATCCTTTCGTCGGCAAAATAAGGAGAACCGTTAACATTAGAACCTTGATTTTTGGCATGAACGTGCATTAGGGCATTGTTACCAGCAAGTTCTGAGCTGATCGAATTCTGATGAAAATTTAATTTATAATTAATTTTTTATTATTTATTGATGACTCGAGTGCACTGTCATGCCCATCGGGAACCCTTGATTGTACGCTTCACTGTGACTTTTAAGCGCCTGGGACTAACTTCGGCCGCCCAGCACTAAAGCAAAAAAAAAAGCACTCGAAAATATCAGTAACTTTAATGGTACTTGCCAAAATATGTCGGCATTATACGTTTCCAGGTAGCTCCGCCATGTTTTCCCTAATAGTCCACGCCACGCTTCCCGAGCTGTATATGCCACGATGCATGAAGGAAGCAAATCATTTTATCGGAGAATGGAGGTTGTTATTTCGTCTGCTGCGAAGTTTTACCGAGCCACGAGTATCACTTTACATGTACATGTATTTTATAAATCATTGTCAGAAGCGCCAAGCAACTTTGAAAAACTTCTTCTCACAGAAGCGCCAGGGTATTTGTTGGCTTTCGGTGGTCGTTGTTGTTGTTCTAAGACGTCAGCTTCCAAAATACATTTTAATTATATCTATAAAAAAAGCACACATGCATGTGTGCGCTCGCTCGTACGTCGTAATCAGTCTATTAGATCTACATGTACTATGAGATATCTATAATATGGCTAGTTGAACAGTTCACTTGAATCTAGTATTAAACTGGAGATTCTGGAGTAATATATTTTTAGCCTCACTGTAATGTTGACACACATGCCGAGAAAACAGGGCTTGGATTCAAGACAGACCCCTAATCACATGTGGTGGTATCCATTTACAGAGCGCGTGGCGGTGGTATAAAAATACACCATATTAAGGCGACCCTATTCCGATGAATACTGATAACCTGGCCTGAGCCAGAAACACATGGCCCTATCAAGCTGAACTTTTAAGGTCAAATCTTCAGATTCTAAAACATAGGCCTACAATTTAGTAATAGTTAAATAACCTTCAACCACTCTTCCTGCTTTCTTATTCCGATCATGTGAGGCTGGACTATTTTCAATGTGATCATCGGGGCATGTGTGGATTTTGTCACGTTTGCGAATCACAGAACAACAATATGCGATTTGATATTTAGAAGACGGAGTAATATCTGTACCTATTACGATATTACTCCCATTACAAAATGAGATTAAAAAAAATTAGAACACAGATTTTATAATTACCTATCATTGGGTATTAGTGAAAAGGAATACGGTAAGGACAAGTATGTTAAAATAAAAATGTGAGGCTCTGTTTTGTAATATTAATTTTAGCTTACGGAACTCGAACATGAAGTTAACGTAGCATAGAAAATAATATTAGCATCATCCTTGAAATAGTACAAATGTGTTCGAACAGACACCCTATATGTATCCTATCACTGCAGCATTTTGCCGTTATAATATAACCATCATATATGTTGCTGGTATTACCGTTAGTATTAGCACAACTGTGCTCCTTTATATGTTGCTTGTATGTTGGATTTATCTAAAGTTGTGCAATAATGATTGTTTGACTGATTGATTATAGTATAAGATGGACAGCATTTCTTCCACTCTGCATATAGGCCTACGGGGGGGGGGCAGAAACGTTATTGTACACACTCCTCCCCACCCGTCATGCACATTTCTGGTATTTTTATATAAACAGTGCAACAAAAGTAAGTCCCCCCCCTAAACGATGTTTGATATCTTCCAAGATATTTTCCAGATCCTGATGAATTTTTGCACACACTAGCCCAGTAACCAGCCCCACACGGTATATCAAGGATTAATACGTAGGTGTAGTTGTACGCAAATGAGCATGCGCAAACTGGGAATCGGTCCAATTTTGAAAAGTTCATGAACAGATTAATCCAGACTTTTCAATGTCAAATCGTTATTTCATCACAGAATTCGATCATGTTGACTCCGTATCTCGACGGTCAGTAATCATTAAAATCGCGTGTAACCGCCACGACATTGGATGACATTTCGACAACGTGCTCGCATGGTGTTGATGAGGCTTGCGATCCGACGTTGCGGGATGGCTAACCACTCCTCCTGAAGCAGGCGTCTCACGTCATCAAGATTTGACTCCACCCCAACTCGACGATAGACCGATTGTTTCAGCTGATCCCAAAGATGTTCGATGGGATTGAGATCCGGAGAACTGGCGGGCCACTGCATGTGGTCAATGCCTTCAGTTTGGAAGAAGCCATTTACAATCCTTGCCCGATGTGGACGCGCATTGTCGTCCATGAAGACAAATCCATCCCCAACGGCACCTGCGTAGGGCAAAACCTGTGGTCGAAGAACTTCAGTCACGTAGCGATTAGCGTTCAAGTTCCCCTGAATCGGCACCAGATCGGTTTTACCGGTCAAACTAATGCCTGCCCAGACCATTACGCTGCCACCACCAAAGGCCGTTACTGGTTGCACGCAACATTCGGCATGCTGCTCTCCCTGACGACGCCACACACGCCTCCTACCGTCAACGTGACGGAGACAGACACGCGTTTCGTCACTGAAGAGAACATTGCCCCACTGTCGTCTGGTCCACCGAACATGATTTCTTGCCCACTGCAGACGCGCTATCTTATGACGGCGGAGCAGAGAAGCCTTCTTCACCATACGCCTAGCACGCAATCCGACGGCTTTTAGGCGTCTCCTAACTGTTTGAGCACTCACTCTCCTAGCGCCGGCACCAGCATCTGCTCTTGTTTGATCTCGGACCTCTCGTGCTGAAATTCAGAATGGGAGTTAAGTGAATTGAGGAGTGAGTGAGTCGTGTTTAACGGAACGAGTTGGATCTGCGCTACATCAGAAAATGGTATTCGATTTTTTTGTGGCACACCGAGGCCCTCATACCTGATAACGTTCTGTTCCTCAGTGTGACGTTAACGATTCGACGGTCGTGTCGTCGTGTGGTCGTCCTGGGCCTTCCACTTTTTGGTAGATCCTTCACATCCCCTGTAGCACGAAACTTTGCTTGCAATTTGCGAATTGCTTTGGGTGTTACCCCCATTCGACGAGCAACCTGTTTTACAGGGGTGTTAGCCTCCAACAGACCAATTGCAACAGCCCTATCCATATTGGATAAACGAGGCATGGTTTACCACAGAACTTCAACTGAATGCCCAAGACTTGTGGGCAGAAATATGGGATATTCAGGTATGAGACCGTTTTTATTGACCATCTCGGCCATCAAATTACGTAAAACCCGTTATGTGAAACCGCATGAATTTCTTGTGGTGGTTGACATGTCCTGGATGCCCAACCACACGAATATTTCATGACTGGTTGATCGAATTCTGTGATGAAATAACGATTTGACATTGAAAAGTCTGGATTAATCTGTTCATGAACTTTTCAAAATTGGACCGATTCCCAGTTTGTGCATGCTCATTTGCGTACAACTACACCTACGTATTAATCCTTGATATACCGTGTGGGGCTGGTTACTGGGCTAGTGTGTGCAAAAATTCATCAGGATCTGGAAAATATCTTGGAAGATATCAAACATCGTTTAGGGGGGACTTACTTTTGTTGCACTGTTTATATAACAGTAATTTGCACACTTATTGGCTTCAGTCTTTCATTCTTGATCTTCACATTTTCATCATCATCTTCCCACCCATATCGTTGAGGTGGTCTTCGCTCGCTTCGTGTAGGCCGCATGGTTTAATATTGAAAGACTACAAAACCTTTACGAAAAGGATCTCCAAAGCAAAGTTAATCAGATTGTCTTCGGATGTTAAATTACAAAATACATGTGTAGGCCCAGTTAGGACGCAAATACTCCGCTGACGGTGATGCAGGCCTACAGCACATGTTAGAATTGTTGGTCCAGTTTTTCTGAGCGAGGGTGACACTGGATATTTGATCCGAGGCAGTTTTGTATCAAAACAGCTGTGAGGGCTAAATTTAGGGAGACGGGCTTCCGAGTCACCACGTTTATTGAAATATAATTCGGGTAGCTGCTGATAAGCGTGGCCGGCCAAACCAAGCCCCAGCCCTATAGGTTTTCTCGGCATGATTCCGATGGTATCCGTTTTCACTCATTTGCTGGTCTTGGAATTCCGTTGAAGGCATATTATACTGCACGTTTTATATATCCAGCCTATACAACATTGCATAATTTCTTCAGTTCAGTCATTAGTTAATAAATGTTCTACCTCAAAAAGAAATAAAAAATTATTGGATTTTATGAGAGAAATTACTAAATTTAAACACAACAATGACCCTATTATCTGTTATTACTGAAGAGATCAATAATAAGATCATCGTTGTGTTTTAAATTCAGTAACCTATAACCAGTTGTTTATTTTTTTCGTGTGTGCTTTATTGTTCATTGATTATTACTATGTACTCTCTTCAGATGAGGTACCTTGAAGTTGAATGCCAAATAAATATATCCATGGAGAATGGCTCTCTTTTGATTCTTGCATTCTAACAAATCTCTGATCTTGACCGTTCTCACTTCAAATTTGTGTTTCTTTTCCAGTTTCCGGTCTTATTTTGGGACTTGAAACATTTACTTCTCAACTGCTCTGACAGAGCACCATTCCCTACGCTAATTTGAAAAAAATCTCCTAATGCCGAGAAGAGGGGGGGGGTGCCCCGCTCTCTCGGACTCTCCTCCCAACACCTCGTGCTGTACTGCTGGGCTGATCAGTGCCCATGGTAATAGAAACTGAGGGCGATAATAGTTGCTATGCTAACGACTCACCAGCGATGACATCTGGAAAAGTTAATAGTTCCCACTGTCAATTTAGAGATGCTATATAAATTCTCTCATGGTAGCACACAGGGCCCCCAAGTCATCTCTCGAGTACACACTTAAATTATATCAAACCCTATTTCGTAGGTCCTGTGACGTTAGTCACACTGCCATGTTATATATATATTATTACAATAAAATACAAAATTGTTTTGAGAGTCCTTGAAACAGCAGCTGACGGCAATATTCTTAAACTGCGATGTAACATGTGCAACTTATTCGTCAGAAATTCAGCAAGAAGCACCCAGGCATGGAATAAAAGGCACGGTGTTGAAAAAAATAAAATGTGAAATGTGTAGAAAGTAAAACAAAAGCAGACAAAACTTTTCTAAAGTCATCGTGAAATGCTTTTGAGCCGTTTTGCATATCGAATCTGCGGTCCGGAGGATCCGGAGATGAGAAATTACTGCATTCACACTGATTTCCCTCCACTTCCGTGTGCGTGCTGTCTCGCGTTGTAGAATTGACCCGCATTTGATTGGATGAATTCAGGCTTTGTATGTTGGGAGTTGTGTCCCCTTGATATCGCATGCTTCCGTTTTTTTGCGCCATCAGAATGTCAGTTTTTTTCGTTTCGAACCTCCGTGTTTTTATTTCTTTCTGATGCAAAATCACACGTTCATGATACTAATTCCATAATAAAAACGTGTATAAACTCCGAAGCATGATTCGAAGATACCATAGAGGAGAAATATAGACCGGTAAGGCAACGATTGATGACTGTCACTGGGCCGGTCGCCCTTACTTTTTCAATGGCACTCGTCATACCGTAGCGCAAGTCGATTTTTTACGTAACCGATTATTCGTTCTGCAGAATTTACAACCACGTAACCGATCGTTTCGGTTACGCCAAATTTCGAGGGCTGCGTTAGATACTCCAGCGGTAACTGTATCATATTATTATTGACTCCGGCGGTAGTCAGATCTCACTCCGCCGTACGTTGTATCACCACTTCCACACAGGTCATATTCAGGAGTCTCAAAATCATCGAAATTCTTCTTTTTCACATATAAATATCATCTTGCCATTAAAAGGCAACCTCGTTTTACATACTGATCGTAGGTATATTCTTGATTAATTAGATAAAATGCATATTTGATGTAGTTTTTCTAAGAAAGGTTTCTAGATTCGGCTTCTAATGGATGTAATTGTCTATTTAGAATTATCCCGTTCTCAAAAACATGTCAGCTATTTAAATAAACGTACCATCTAACGACTGAGAAAATGTGATATTGTTGATAGGGTATGGTTCCGACATATCAACGTAAAAATCAACAAGTTGTCCTACCATTTTTCACGCTCTTCCCTCCGGCGGAAGTTCACCCTCCGGCGGAAGTTGGAGCAGCCGTTTGGTATGCAGGGTGTGGTTATGTTTCTTGCTCTATAGTTAATCAAGGAAGTATAATGTGTGTTCTGTTGGAAATATGGTGTGTAATGACAAGACGATAGCTTTGTCAGTTAACACCGCTTACACACTGCCACCCAGCATCTTGACGACTTCAAATCCCTCTCAGCATATACTGTGTATTTGTTTACATCCCACTTCCAAATATGGTACCGTAATACTACACTGATGTATATATGTCAGCTGGGCACGGCCGTCACGGCTGGGTAATCGACTGGGCAGCGGCTGGGCAACGGCTGGGTAACCGTAATAGTACGACCCGGTACAAATGACCTTTCTTGACCTCGCTGCGCAGTTGCAAAAAATTAAAATTAAAATGGCGATAGAGTCTATTTACAAGGCCGCCCTTCGTGATCAAGGACTAGGCCCCAATGTCTGCACCAATTTTCCAATGCAGGATTCCCGCAAACAATCAAAACGCGCGTGTACATACGGGAGTTGTCAAGTCTGAACACTGATTTCATGATAAAATTCTACAAACCCTCTAAAAATCCCATGCGGTCTTCAGAAAGCCCAAAACGAGGCTACCAGCCATTTTGTATTTTTTTAAGGATCTGTCCTTCGTCCTTGATCACTCACTGTCTGAACGTAATACGTTCAGTAACATAGCGGGCAACATAACAATACATTAGTATTATTTAATCCACCGATTATTTGATCCCTTCATCCATCAACTTGATAAAAGAGCAGACCAGAAATTATCTCATTTCATATGATTATGCGAGCTGAAAAATTACCTATCATCGTCGTCTTCGTTTCGACCACCGCCGCCGCTATCCCCGCCTGCACCGGCCGTGTAACCGCTTCCATCATCTTGTGTCTGATATTCTTCTTGCTGATATGACTGGCCATTTTCGACTGTTGTCTGTTCTGCGTAGTATTCTTGCTGGTCTTCTGCCATTTTACTTGTTTCTTTTGAAATGCCCTGAATGCAATAGAGGGCGCTACTGGTAAGGTAAGGTTTTTATTATGCTGATCACAGCGCCCAATCAGGGCAGATACAATTTACTACACGGGAGATAACTCCTGTATTGATTTACAATGATTGAGATGAGCTAAACAAACCAGGAATAATACCCAGTGACCGTAACATGGTCATAACGAAACAGGAACCGACGTAATGGAATTACCATTAATACAACATGAAATTTCGAACAAAACTTGTAGTTTCAACTTTAAAGAAGAAAAACACATTGAATTCACAAGGGGAATCAAACTGGATACCGATTCATGTATATACATGTACAAAAACTGTCTTAATGTACAGAATTGTGGAAGAATGTTCCAATGGCGTTTGAATAAAGATATATAGACCTATACAGTCTACTCTTGTTATAAGCTACACTTTTGTTTTACGAAGCTCCATTGCTTCATGGACAAATTTGCCAAGAGCTTTCATGACATCAACATCTTCACAAGATAACAGCCATATAAATTTGTTTTGCGGACTAAGCTGTGAAAATACTTTGTTGCTGCTTTCAACAGCAGACAAGAACTGATACCTAAGGGTTGAATACAGATTACATTCCATGATAAAGTGAAATTCATCTTCAACATGACCCGAATTACAGAGTGTACAGAACCTTTTCTCCGGGGGAACTCTATCATGTTTACCATATCGACCAATTTCTATTTGCAAACGATGACTACTGGTTCTTAATTTACACAAGGAAGCACGATGGTTATATTGTAGTGCATCTATATAGGGTTCATAAATAAATCTCTGCTTAAATAATCTGTATGTACGTAGTTTGTTTCCACTAATAACATGTGTTTTGTCATCCGCTAATTGGGTTGACCACCAATTAGAAAAAATTGAATTAAACCGTTTGGTAGCCTTTGATACAAGTTCACCAACAGACAGGTTCTGTACTTTGAACAAATGTTCAAGTTTTAGGTAAGACAATATACATTTGATATCAGTCACCCAAGTTCTTTTGTTCTGAGCATCCATGGAGACAGAGAAAGCATAAGCATCACGAATCAGAGTGTTTTCATAAGTATTGGCCAACCGATGCCAGTATTTCAGCATATTGCAGATTATATGTAGGAGAAGAGGTGAACGACCAACCTCACCCAAAGCTGCACAATTGGAACATTTGGAATTTACGCCAAGTACATACTTAATGTAGGCCTATCTTAGATGGACTCTCTCTGATATGTCACTTTTCAGTATGTTTTCTAAGAAATTATCTTTGTTCAGGTTCGTTATTAGAGAAGCGCCCCAAATTTCGGAGCAATAAAGGATAATTGGTCTTATAGTGTGATCAAAAATATGTAAAGATGTAGAAACACCAGGGGGGGTAGCCGAAAAGCATTTTTGAATTTTGAAGAATGCTTTCGCAGCTTTACTCTTCAGCTGTTCCCTGGCCGGTGCCCAACTGCCAGAAGAAGTGAAGATAATGCCTAAATAGCAGTACTTAGGGACAACTTGTATCTGTACATCACCCAGGCGAAAAAACTTGGGTGACTGACGGCTTTTACAGTTAAAAATCAGGCATTTGCTTTTACTATAGGGTTCACCTTTAGATGCCAATGAATACAATAGGATTCAAGTTTTTCAAGAGATTGTTGCAAACCTTCCTTACTCTCAGATAATAAAACAACATCATCAGCATATAGCAAACAATTCAAAGCAGTGGAACCAAGAAATACGGGGTCACACGATTGATCAAGAATACCAGGTAAATCATTTATGAAGATTTTAAATAGGTTAGGGCTTAAATTGTCACCCTGTCTGACACCAACATGGGATTGAAACGAGTTGGTCAATTCACCAGCTACTCGTATATTTAACATATTATTCAGGTACATACTTTTAACAGTTCTATAAAAGTGACCACCGATACCAATAGAACGTAACTTATAAAACAAGCCTGTATGCCACACAGTGTCAAACGCCTTAGAAAAGTCGATGAAGCAAGCAAACATGGTAGTCATGCATAATTTAATTTCGGGATTTTCCGTTATCTTCCGACAAAGCCGGTTGTCTCTTGCAGATCGCCCCAACCTCAACCATTCGGAACTCCCGAGCGGAAATCTACGAAGGGGACTGATTCTACGCTCGGGGGACGACAACATGAATTTCCTATGAATCTCCAGATGTGACGCGGCTCCGAAGCCCAATCACTCTCGCGGAAGCCTTAATCCCCGACCAGCAAATATTTCCATGCGAGTCTCTGATTTACGTCAGATATTCTAAAAACTGTTTATTCTTTTCATTCGAAGCACGTTTCAATAGAAAACCATCAGTTTAAATGGTACACACGCCACGTATTGGCAAGATATAATCCCCGTGACGTCACTGACAGTTCCCTGACAGACCGAAACACACGTGACCACGCTCTAGTGCAATATGGCGTCAATGGCCTTCGAGGGACATCTCAAACCGGAGATCCCCGAGAAGTTGCGAATGCTCAACCTGTAACCATCTCGGTCATCTACGCGGTAAGACTGACCCATTTGCGTACACTTCGCCATCCATAAGATGGCTTGCGAATCGTGAGTCTCCATTATTGCGGAGCGATATCCGGTATATTACGGGATTCTGTTCGGTCTTCATCCGGCAGAGAACAGACTCGAGAAATCTGATAAATTACAGGTTTTCAAACCACTTGGGAAACAGATATAGGCTAGGCTTACAAAATATATAGGTATAAATAACTTTCGTATCACCCAAGAGGTGTGGTAGATCTGTAATTTTCAACAAGTAGGGCATCACATGATTCGAAAATGGCGAGTTACGTTGGGGTTACGTCGGTAGACTTTAGCTGATTGGCTGACGAAGTCACGTGGTATTGATTTCTGGAAATTCCCTATCGCACTTGCCGAAAGTAGGCTGTAAATGGATACACACGATCCCAGGGTCAGTCTTACCGCGTATAGATGACCGAGATGGTTACAGGTTGAAGACTGACCCTGGGATCGTGTGTATCCATTTCCAGCCTATTTTCGGCAACTGCAGGCGGGAAATTCCAGAAATTAATACCACGTGATTTCGTCAGCCAATCAGCAAAAGTCTACCGACGTAACCCCAACGTAACTCGCCATTTTCGAATCAATTCAATTCAATACAATTCAAGTTTATTGCTCAACTTTTGAAAAACAAAGTATGGCAAAACATAAATCACAGACAATGAACAAAGAACAAAATCGCATTGTTAAACAGCACGCAAAAAACATATAACATATATACAATGTATCAGTGTGGGCAGGGGCGTCGTTAGGGGGTGGTCGTCCGGTGCGAACGACCCCCCCCCTTGGCCGCGCCAAAAAAAAAAAAAACAGAAGAAAAAGCAAAAGAAAAAACAAAAAACAAAAACAAAAACAGAGAAAACAAAAGCAAAATAAAAAAAGCATAAAAGCATAAAATAAAAAAAACATAAAAATTACAGATAGAGTGCCAAGACGTGTAGTGGTGTGTAAAAGGCCCGTTTTGTTTGTGTCAAACCAGGAAGTCAAATGGAGTCCGGCATATTCTTCAATATCGATGCGGGTTTATGCGAAACAAATGTGAAAATAGAACCATAAATCTATATACATTGTGTTCAGATTTGTTTCCGAGAAAACGGGTAAAACACATCTCCGGCAACCGGAGACCCTGGAGCTTCCGGGGCCTAGGCGGCCCCTGGACCCTCGCCTGTCAGGCTGTGACGATCGCTCATTTTAGCTTTGTGTAAATGAATCGCTATCATATTGGTTCTAATCTTCCATCATGTAAAGGTCATCGGTTTTTTATGTGTTCTTTTTATGTGATAAATATAACAGTCAAATGGATTCAGGCATGAAGTATGATTTTTTCAATATCGATGAGTGCTTATAAATGCGAAACATACGTGAAAATAGAACCATAAATCTGCATACATTACGTTCGAATTTATTTCTGGAAAAACTCTTAGAACGCGTCTCTGGAGATCTGGAACTTCGGAGCTTCCGGGGCCTAAACGGCTCGTGGACCCTCGCCTGTTGGGCTGTGAGGATGTCCTTGTTTTATCTTTGTGTGAATGAATCGTATCTGTAGGCATATTGGTTTCCCTCCCAAGAACTATAAGTCATCGTTTTGTATGTTTTAAATATAACTAGAACGTCAAATGGATGAAGGCATGAGGTGCGATGTTTTCAATATCGATGCATGCTTATAATTGCGAAAAAAAAATCGTGAAAATAGAATCATAAATGTGCATGCAGTATGATCAGCTTTATTTCCGGAAAAACGTTCAGAACGCATCTCCGGCTATCTAGGACCCCGGAGCTTCCGGGGCCTAGGCGGCCCCTGGACCCCCGCCTGTTGGGCTGTGATAGTGGTCCCCAGCTTTCAATTACGTTCCGACGCCACTGGGTTAGCCTACGAGGTATATAGGCCCAAAGCGTTATTATTGTGTTTTCAAGATGACAAGAGAATAAAATATAATACTGATATTTGACAAATGACGTGTTAGTTTAATTGTTGGAAATCGCTCACAATGCATCTCAGGCCATCTACGGTCTCAGAGATGTATAATATAACCCTAAATCTGCATACATTATGTTCAGATTTAATTCCGGGAAAACGCTTAAAACGCATCTCCGGCGATCTAGAAATCCGGAGCTTCCGGGGCCTAGGCGGCCCCTGGACCCTCGCCTAAAGTGTTATGATAATCGACCCCCCTTTGAAAAATCCTAGCGACGCCCATGGTGGGTGCCCGGCTGGTGACCCATTATTGTTGCTACTTGGTTGTAGCTGTAGTCTGGAGGTATACATCCTGTGTAGGGTATGGGCAATGGTTGTGGACAGGTCTGGTGGTGGATTGAGTATAGTGGGTATGGTCAGTGGAATAGTGGATAGGGTGGACAGAAGAGTTCTGTATAGTTCAAATGAGGGGCAGCGGAGAATGAAGTGTTCCTCATCTTCTACCTCATTCAGAGTACATAATGCACGGTGGGTATCCAAACAGATCTCTACCAGTGCAGACGATCTCTACCCGTAATGAAATTATCTCTACCGGTGCGTGAAGCGAGAAATTGTTAGATTTTGGAGAGGAGCATGCCCGGTCAAGGCAAAATAATCAGCCAAGCACCGAAAAGGTCTGTAAACCACATAGCACAGCGTACCCATATGAGTATCGAGATTTATAGCACGTGCAAGCTAAAGCCTGATGTATTTTCGTTATTTTTTAATTTGGGACACGGGATTGTCATGTCGATTAGGAGAATCGACTCCATCATCAAAGAATGGTCTATTTTAGGGCATATCTGACTGTACACCAGCTGTGTTTGTCCCTTTAATTATGGCTTATTGTTCAAGTAACTAAAATAATTAAGCCTCAAAGTCGTCCTGTTTGATTGGGAGAAGAATTTCAATCAAAATCACTATTCATTTTACAACGATCTCTACCAGGAGTTTGTGATATGCATGTTTTTCTGTGCTGAAGTTGACAACGATCTCTATCAGCGCTTACAGTGTTGGGATAGGCTTACTCTGGGGGATTTATACGCTGAAACCAATGATACTGCAAAGGAAATCAAGCCCGGGACAAAATCATATTACCATGTTAAAATCCCGCTAAATGGAGGTAGAAGAGGTCGTTTGCTAAAAAGTAACTTGTTATTTATCTAATTTAATAGGCCAAATATCGGTCACGCTACTGAAACAACATTGACTGGTTCTTAAAATGGCAAATTAATTAAAGGACAAGGAACAATAGATAGATTAATGCGCCTGAAGTTTTGGAGCATTGATGACGACGGAATCAAAGTTATTGAGTAAAAACGACCCTTTTTTTCCTCCATTTTATAGAGCGAGATCGCTCAAACATGGTAATATGATTTTGTCTTAATTGATTTTCGTATATATTTATTGATAAGGGTCTCCCTAACATGATTACGTTCGGGGAAAAGAACAACGTGCTATCAACACGCTGATGCTTTCGACAGAGATGGTACGATAAGGCGGCAGTTTGGCCTATACGTGGTGCGGTTGAAAATAGAAAAAATAAACTGACTCCATTTAGGTCATTTTTTTCAGGAAATAGTACATGCTACGAATTCCAATTTCATGTCATAACTATACGTAATCATAAAGCGATCGATGTAGAACTTTCACATATTGTGTACATATATTTTCTGTTGCCGTAACACAATTATTTTAGGACATTTCATCTTTCCGATGAGAGATGTTATCAGGGGAGTTAATGACGTCGCGAAAACTATGGAAATAGGAACACTCAAAGTTTTTCACATAAAAAAGTGGATCGAAGACCCACACTTTTTATTCGATGATAAAAAGATCGCATGACGGGGAAACAGTGTTCAAAATATCAGCATAGCTCACATGATGGTTTCCGAGTTTGGAGATTGTTTCGTAGTCTTAATATGCAGTTTTCAACGCCATACATTTGAATTAAATGTAAAGTCATATAAAATTTATTCATTTATTTTCGACTTTCCGGTGTGTTTATGATCCAATAAAAAAACAATGCATGCGGATATATCTGTAGGCCTATGCTTTGAATTCCTTGCCTTGCTGCGCAGAAAATGTATTTTCCATGATTTTGGCAAAAACACCTGTGACGTGGTGATATTCGCGGGTATATACAGAAAAATCTAGATCTAAGACCATTTAATTTATTCAAGTTCTACTGATCAACACCCCCGCTATTCACACCACAAAATCTAGGGTTGGCCACTGGACTCGACAACGTTTCTACTCTCAGAAAGTGTTAAATTGAAATTGTTGTATGTAAAACTATAAATGTCCGAGAATTGACAAAAAGCGTTGAAAAAAAAAAGTTTTATATCCCACATTATATTCCAGTATGATGAGCAATACAACACTATACAAGTGTTAAATTCAGCCTAGTAAAGTGTAGCATAATGTTAGATATTTTTTCAACACTTTCTGAGAGTGTTACAAATATAACAGTTTATATGATGGTGTAACACCTCGGACATTAATAATGTTAAATAAAACGCTTTCATTTTAAGAGTGTTGAGATCATCTTCATTATATCAAGCCAATTTCTTCGTTCTCACTTCGAACCTTCGGACTAAGGTCATGCACATTGTGTACCGGTACGTAATTTTGCGAGCTCCCAATGACGAGACCGAACTGACTCGATCATCTTTCGTGCGTGCGTGCGCAACTTGGCATCAGACAAATCCGCACAATATATCTCTGGTTCTAGGCCTGTTCATACGACTTGATTTGTAGATCTTTATCCAACACTTTCCATGCACCGAACCTGTAGAGATAGTTGTCAGGAATTGGTAGAGATCGTTGTAATTGTAATTTCCGAAAAGTACATTGTGCACACATATTTTCACATAAACTTGCTGATTTTTACCCGTATATGTGAAATCTGACTGGAATTTGACAATATTTCTTTATAAAGTAGCCCCTTAGTAGTAGTGTCTACCCTTTTCGAGTCACATTGACCTACTTTTTTGTTCCCCCCGGTGGCGGAGTGTGGCGGAACTTTTCGGGGGATTCCCCAGTGGGGGTTTCCCAATGACGATCACGTGATCAAGGCATGTCTCGACTTGTTCTGGGTTGTACAGTTCTGCCATACGGAGGATGGGTACTAGTATTTCGCGGACGTCCTAGTAATAAACATAATCTATAGGTGTTGTGGCACGGCTGTGGTGGGGTGGTGGATGGTGGGTTTAAGATAGCGGCTGTGGTGGATGGGTGGGTGGTGGGTTTAAGATGGCGGCTGTGGTGGATGGGTGGGTGGTGGGTTTAAGATGGCGGCTGTGGTGGGTGGGTGGGTGGTGGGTTTAAGATGGCGGCTGTGGTGGATGGGTGGGTGGTGGGTTTAAGATGGCGGCTGTGGTGGATGGGTGGGTGGTGGGTTTAAGATGGCGGCTGTGGTGGATGGGTGGGTGGTGGGTTTAAGATGGCGGCTGTGGTGGATGGGTGGGTGGTGGGTTTAAGATGGCGGCTGTGGTGGATGGGTGGGTGGTGGGTTTAAGATGGCGGCTGTGGTGGATGGGTGGGTGGTGGGTTTAAGATGGCGGATTGTAGAAAAACGTATAAAAGGAGGCGATTTTTAGGGGTGGGGTGTATTCATTGCACTACCCTGCGGAGCACTCTGACTCACCTGACCTGACCAGCCTGCCTGCCTGCTTCACCTCTAGCCTGCTTCACTTCTAGCCAGCCAACCAGCCTGCCTGCCTGCTTCACCTCTAGCCTGCTTCACTTCTAGCCAGCCTGACTGCCTGCTTGCCTACCCGCTTGTATGAGACGAAAGCATGAGACGTGGAGAAGATTTTCCCTGGCACCCAGCAGTACCTCCGGTTGAAGTCTTGCCTGAAGACGAGCGTGTGAGGGAGACCCGCACTCTTACACCGGACTGCACCCTATTGTTGTATCCCAAACGTGTGGAGCTCATCGATGACGACAGTAGGTGTTGGTGTACGTCTGAACCAGCGCGTGTCTCTTTATCCCCGGAAGGCTGGACTACCTTGAAACGGGTGTTATTGGGTGACCTCGACGGTGATAGCATTCACCTGTGTGACGACGTCTACATTTTCCGCGGTCCCTATTTTGCTCGACTCCTCTGTCTCAAGCAAGGTGGTTTTACTCTGGACCCTGATCTATGGACAGCCTTGGAAAAAGTAATCCCCATGGTCGATGAAGTACTATCTCTATAGGAGCCACATAACCCATCAGAATACTGCGTATCACGGACTACACCCGTAGAGCTACATCTGGTCTATAAAACACGTCCCTCTGGATCCCACACCTTCATTTCTACGGTTGCAGAGCCATGGCGGAGATCCAGCCCCATGCGACTCGCATTTTACAGTATGCCACCGTGGTGAATTCATTCACGGGTTACCGAGCAGTGGTCCGGTCCATGTTTGCAGATGGCGACGACAACGAGGGACGACGCCAGATCCTGAACGAGTTCACAGAAGCGGTCCTCCACAGAGTGCACTCGATGGAGAGGCGTGCCATCACTCACCACTACTGGACTATGACAGCCATCCTTGATGCTCGGGCTATGGACCACGAGCGCTCACGCCGGAACCAGCACCGGCTGGTTGGCCTCATACTAGTCTGTGCCCTATTGACCCTGGCGCTGTGGTATTGACACTATAAATACCAGGGTCAGACAGAGTGTGTCATTCACCGTTCGACATTGGAGCAAGCATGTCATCCGTCCTACGAGCCATCCTGCCCCTTACACCCCAGGTGGGGTTACACGTCTATGAAGATAAAGTCACCCTGGTGGAAGACCGGGATGTCTGTGGGTGGGATCCGGAGACCACATCCACTACGGTGACGCTACCTCGTGACGGCTGGACCAAATTTAAACGGGTGTTGAGCGGCGAGCTCGATGGACACCTCATCCACATAGACAATGCCATCTACGTATACCGTACCTCCCTCTTCGCCCGTGTGGGACGTTACCAAGATCCTACGCGAAGCTTCACCCTAGACCCCGATCTGTGGACAGCCTTGGAGAAAGTGGTGCCTATTGTGGACCAGCTGTTTACACCGGACCAGCGATCATCAGACGAGTTGGCGTGGGCTCGTGCTATGGAGGACGCGCTGGCTGAACCCCATGAACAACTGTCTAGTCATGAACCCGACGACAACGCGGCTATAGACTATCCGGCTGAACTGAGTCAACACAACGGTGGTAGAAACTTGTTATAAATAAACCATACTCTCCGGGTCCATCATCATTGTGTCACCATGAAGCGCTGGGAGAAGGTGTTGGATAACTTATACTGCAGTCCCGACAGTCCGGCGGCCTATAGTGCATTGTCGGCTCTCTATCGAGCGGCCAAACCCCAGGGGATACAACGTGCTCAAGTCCGAGATTGGTTAAGAAAACAAGACACCTATACCTTACATCGAGCTGTCCGTCGCCATTTTCTACGGAACCGGGTCATCGTGGGAGGAATAGATGCCCAGTGGCAAGCGGATTTGGTCGATATGAGCGCCTTTGCCAAACACAACGATGGGAATCGGTATATCTTGACGTGCATCGATATTCTACCAAAGTATGCGTGGGTGGTACCCATCCGGACGAAAACGGGGGCGAATCTCATAGCGGCGTTCAAAGACATCTTCAAGACCGGGCGCAAACCTTTGTATTTGCAAACCGACGAAGGCACGGAATTCCTCAACAGACCGTTCCAAGCCTTTCTGAAAGCCCAGAAGGTGTTTTTCTTCCATACGTACAACGAGACCAAGGCATCCGTGGTGGAAAGGTTCAACAGGACATTTAAAGGTCGCATGTATAAATATTTCACCTATAAGAATACAAGGCGGTACATCGATGTTCTCCCGAAACTGGTGAGGGGTTACAATCGAGCCTATCATCGAAGTATACAGAGAGCCCCCATTACCGTGACCCAACGCAATGAAGCCCAAGTCCGGCGTGTCTTGTACCCCAGGCCATCGCAACGAACGACGAAGGAGATGTTCAAGGTCGGGGACCCTGTACGGATCAGTAAAGTCAAGGGCAAGTTCGAGAAAAGTTACTTGCCCAACTGGAGCGATGAGCACTTCCTGATTAAACGGCGCCTACCCCGACAGCGGCGAGTCTATGAACTGGAAGATCTTCAAGGGGAACCGTTGCTAGGCACGTTTTACGAGATGGAATTACAGCCTGTCGTAAAATCACAGCAAGACTACTACACGGTGGAACAGATTTTGAAAACGGAACGTCGACGTGGCAAACTGTTTCATTTCGTGAAATGGCAAGGCTGGCCCAGTTCCTTCAATTCCTGGGTCGCTGCCAACCAGGTGAAACGACTATAAAGCCAGACACCACTGCCGTCCTCCTTCATTCCACGTCCAACCATGAACACGGTGCATCCGTCTCTGAACACAGCGTCTTCCAAAACGCGCAAAGTGCAAGTGGTCTTTGGTGTACTAGTGCTAACCCTGCTGAGTGTGTTGTACGGAGGTGTGTTTTACGACGTAGCCTATGTCAGCACGTTACTTAACCAACTGAGAACACCAGCCATCAGTGAAACCGGTCTACAGAGAGCACCAGTCGTATCCAGCCCAGTCACCACCACCGCCACACCCCGTGTACAAGCCACAACGAGTGTAAGCTCCACACTTACACCAAGAACACCCACTACGTCTGAAGACCCACCGGATTTCATACCTCACAGTGAACCGACAACGACGACGACCCACGTTGTACCCATCACCACCATCATCATCCCTGAACGTGAACAGACAACGACAACCGACGTTGTGCCCACCACCACTCCAGTTCACTCGTACCAAATTTACAAGAGCGGGTTACCACGACAGCGGATACACCTCCAACCATGGACCCTCGGTGGCAGCATCCCTTCACCTGCGTCATCGCAGGACCGACGGGCTCCGGCAAAACGCACTTCGTCAGGAAGCTCCTCGAACACGCCGACAGCATGATCACTCCACCCATTGCCAGAGTCGTGTGGTGTTACGGAGAATGGCAGGAAGCGTATGCAGCAATGCCCCACATCACGTTCGTGGAAGGCCTACCTAACCTGGCCGATTTGGAACCCGACACCTTGGTGGTTCTGGATGATCTCATGGCGGAGACGGATGCGCGGGTCACCCAACTCTTTACCAAAGGCAGCCATCATCGACGGCTCAGCATCATCTACATTGTGCAGAATCTGTTCAGTAAAAACAAAGAACATCGGAACATCAGCTTAAATGCCCACTACATGGTGGTCTTCAAAAACCCGAGAGATACCACTCAACTGCTGCACCTGGCGAGACAGATGTATCCCGGCCGCACACCGTTTGCATTGGAAGCCTTTAAAGATGCCACAACCCCTCAGCACGGGTATATGCTCTTCGACCTGAAGCAAGCCACCCCCGACCACCTTCGACTACGGACCGGCATCTTTCCCGGAGAGACTCACCACGTGTACATGCAAAAATAATGTAAACACACCTACAGTGGTAAACACACCTACAGTGGCTCCCCCAGCTGGGGTGTGTGTGTTTTGATGATGGGGATAATAAAAAAGAATGAATACCACAACAGGGTTGATTTTTGTCTCTGAAGTAGATAAAAAGAGCAGAATTGTGGGTTCTAGCATTAGTTGTACAGGATGTCTGCGCGAGTACGGAAGCACGCTCCCACGCTCCGTGTATTGAAGACGGCCCCACCCGAGTTAGTCCGAACCATTGTACGCGGTGCGGACCCTGCTCTCGTGTGCTGTCTGTGCGAGATTGGACTCAATATCTTAAAAGGCAACGTACCACTGATTCCGGCTCCGAAGACCAAGTTGGCCAAGCATAAGACAGGTCTAAGAACCTTAGTCCAGAAGCGAGTGTCTCAAACACGAAAAAGGTGTTACAGAAAGGCGGCTTTCTCGGAGCTATCTTAGCACCGTTGGCCGCTTCCGTGTTGGGTCCAGTATTGGGTGGACTCTTCGGCCGACAATGAACCACACGAAAAAAATGGTCCTCGTCGAACCTCGGCTCCTTCAAAACCTCCAATCGCCCTAGCCTGTCCCTTCTACGGTGAAGACGATAAACACCCTCGATGGAGAAATGCAACAGATCTTACAGAGACCGGGGTTAAGCGATAGTGAGAAAGTACAACGGTACAATGAGACGCTTCAGCGGTACATGCCGTTCATGGACCAATACAAAACCCTCTCTGCTCCACCACCACCACCACCATCACCACGTGACACACCGCCGACCTCAGCACCGCTCCAACAGCCGGGTGAGGTAGCCCCCACAGCCCCACAGTGGGTGGAAGACGAAGTGCTGAAGAGTGTACCTGCCTCGTTCAAGAAACAAGCTGGCCTGGTATTACAACGGATGAAACAGAATCCTAACATGACTTGGAATGATAAAGGCGAACTCCTGGTACAGAATCAGGTGGTCCCCAGGACCCACATGACGGATTTAGTGAATGACCTGATGCGTCAACGCAGGACGCACACGAATCCTCGAGGATGGGAGGTCTTCGCTCAAGGCTTGAAAGACATGCATGTACCACAGGAATTGGTGGGGAACCCCGAGCGCTGGGCCTTTATGCAGAATGTGAGTACACCACCAGAACCTTGGGAACCGGAGTCACCACCCAAATCAACACCACGGCGGGCACCTACGTTTTCACCCCTTTTACCACGCCACCCCCTGCAACCACCAAGAGCTAAGTCACCGCGACCATCACGACGATTAGCGCCCAAGGGCTGGGAGAAGTATTAAAACCAACAGCAGCAGCAGGACAGCTCAGTCATCATGTTTTACCTCACCCTACCCAGTAACAGCTCGGCTGGTGTATTTCCTGACAACACCTTGACCAAGTACGTGACCCAGTTACCGCAACCGTTGCATTTACCTGGACGCTGGGAATGTGGACTCGTGGATATCCAATACCCTTACTCGTGGTACAACGTGCGAGCCAATGAAGTATGGTACGAGGTGACCTACGAAGGGCAAGAAACTCGACTCAAACTACCCGAAGGTCAATATGATACCCCCAAGGAGTTCATGGGTGGGCTGAGAAGTCTGATGCATTATAAGTCTCTACGAGACGTCACGAATACTTCAAAACCCATCAAATCTTTCCCCTTCAAAAATCATGTGGACTTCGATTACAACACACACAACGACAAG